>CM076907.1:40916327-41179454 GCA_039519145.1 Kokia cookei
AGAATCGATAAAACAATTTGGGGAAAGAGAAATTTTGGTTGCAGCGAGTGAGTGATATAAGTAGTGGTAGTGGGTATTTTGATCCATTTTGACTATTGTAAAAGATGTTGTTTTCAATCGTCATATGCAGATTCGATCCCTTAAAGAGCTTTACACATTGTATTGGAGTTCTCCACTAAGATGAGCTCTAAATGCACCACTTTCTCCTCCATTTCCGTATACTGCGAAGACCCAAAATTCCATTTGGCTACTTAAATGTCAAGGAAAAAAGCACCCAAATTTACGACCATCATCTTATAAGAATAAAATATGTTGATAGTTTTTGATAAATTTTAACATCTATTCCTTGTATTTTAAAGGTTAAACATTAAGTTCTATTTTTTTATTTAAATTTTTTTATTTTATTTATTAAAATAATTAGAATTTGTCAACTTTATATTTGGCTTAATCTATTCTCATATAACGTGACGTATGATTGACAGAAAATAAACGTGTTAAATTGATAAATTTTGAAAGAATCTATCAACTACAATAATGATTAGACTAAGCTTTTAAAATTGAAATAGTAGGGGTAAACTACACCCAAAGTCACTAAACCATTAATAAGTTTACATATTGGTCACTCAATTTCAAAAAATTACGAAATAGTTATTGAACTATCCGAAAGTTTTTTAAGCCATTAAGCTGTTAATTTTTTTTCTCCTTTCAAAAGTATGGTTGACGAGCTCTAAGTGACGATTTGACGAACGATACTATGGAACAATATCTATTGATGAGTAAAACAACATAACTTAAATCCAAGCTGATTTGATGCTTATTGTTGGAGATTGAAAAATGAAGTTATCCAGATTTTGGTTCGTAGATTCATGATATTGAAAGTTGTTTTATAAAAAAAATTAAACTGTAAAAAAGGAGGGAAATGAGAGCTTTTGATTGGTGTCGGCAGTATAAACAAAGAAGACCATACAGCAACGATCCTAACAACATAATAACTTAAACAAAAACTTTCAAAAAGTTCAATGATCATTTTATAACTTTTTGAATTTGAGTGATCAAAATGTATACTTAACTTACCCAAAAGTAGGAATTAGCGCAAAACAAATCTCAAATTTAAGGTAATAAGAGAAGAAGAAGATAGGATAGGATAGGAGAAGGAAGATGAAGGAAATAAATGAAGGTGATGGGTTTAGATGGGATTGAATAGTGATGAAACATGGGCGCCATAAATACGAATTAAATAAAAACCCAATGTGTTAGTAGTTCAGCTGGTAACAATGTGGAATTGTAGCCATTGGGCCCTCTAGAGATGATTGCAACTGTTGAAGCCCCCACCCTCAAGAGAATGATAGAGATATTCTTAGGAGCACAAGCCAAGCACTGTCTCTTACTTCATTTTTGTTTTCCATAGAATGAGAGATGACAAATTGAGCAGTGTTGAAATACCCACATGAACTCTTATCCTAAAACCAATTAAGCCCAAATATCTTCCTTCAATACCAATTATTCTGATCATTAATTAATGAAAAGCCAGAACAGAAACTCTTAATCTTTTAAATGATATTTATGTACTTTTCTACTTGTATACATTATTTTCAAAGCTTAGTGCATGATTAAGCAATTGATTCTAATCAAATCTGAAGTGGATTTCAATGAGGACCAAAACTAAACTTTCCTTAAGCTAATGGTAATTACAGGGTGCAACAAAGTCATGTAAACAAAGTGGGGGGGGGGGGTAAAGGACATTCAACATGTCTAAAATCTAAATCCCAACATCGACAACCCGTTCTTTGTGTACAGATCTTCGTCTTTTAAAAGTTGGGTATTCGGAGTCAAAATTCAAGTGTCATTTGGGGCAAAACCTAGTCATAAAAAATCAATGGAGAAACAGATGAAGTCCTAAAACATGAGATAAGAATCAATAAAAAAATTGATGATCTGCAAGTATCAACAGATTCTCCCCCACCAAGATTTTTTAGTTAAAAAAATTAAAAAAAAAAAAAAAAGAAAGAAAGAAGGGGCTAACATTTAACCTTAAAACCTAGTGGCAAATACTGAACATTCTTTAGTTACAATCACATTTTCTGTTAACTTCAACCCAACACAAATCTAGAAACATTCTCCCATCTTCTATTTTAGAAGATTGGGGATGAGGGGGTGATAAAAAAGAAGAGAACAGGAATAAGGGATCTTTCGCGGTTCAGGAGGGAGGAGAGAAAAAGGGATTCAGCTGCCCCACGCAGGAACAAACACAAGTTGCTTCTTCATGGATCTGTGGCAACCATTTCTTGATCTTTTGATAGAATGGCATGTGCTATGGGTTTTAGGGGCATCTGAATGTGTGAGAATCAACGTGTAACCTTTAACTCACCAGTGTTTGGGGGAAAGGAAAAAAGGAGCTTTTGCCATCAGCAACCCAACAAAAAGCTAACCATGCAAATACATTTCTTGGACCATATTTTATGCATAGTACATGTACAAGCTATTTGCAGCAGCACAGGCTATTGAGTTTTCGGTTGGGTGCCATGCTAGATGCAGCAACTTTGTTGTGAAATCGAAAGAATTTCCATTTGCATCTACTCCAGAAGTTTCAGCTCCTGGTACAACAAATTTAACCAGATAGCAGCATTTCAGTACATATGAACAAAAATTAATAAAGTAAAAGAAACAACTGCAAAGTTAACAGGGCGTAAAAGGCAACAAACAAACACCAGATCACTACCTCGTCTAACAACACGTGTTATACTGCTTAGGGATCTGGAGGGCCTCGAGGGAGTCTGAACCTGTCTCCTAAAAAGACATGGATGTTTATGACTAATAACAATCTAACATCAATATGGAAATCATAAATCACATTTCACAGCACTCTTTATCTTTTGCTCAGCTAGAGTGTATATTTTACCTCATTGGATTTTTGCTGGCTTCCAAAGTTGTTGCCTCTGTGCTTCCAGGGGCACAACCAAATACACGGAATAGATTGCTGAAGTCACAGAGGAATCGCATATATTATGTTACATGGAAGAAGAAGAAGAAGAAGAAGAAGAAGAAGAAGAAGAAGAAGAAACAACAACAACAAAAGATTACATGATTTGCTCAGAACAGACCTGTAGGAACCTGTTGCCACACGCAATCCATCACCACTTAGGCAACACTCAAATTTGTCAAAGATAGAATCATTTTCGTACAAATCACATAGCTGAAACAATTAAAGAATGGGATAATCAGCTCTGAATGACATGGCACGACCCAGATATGACTAATTTGATATGTCTCAGAAGATAGAAATCATACCTTAGGTCTCAAATATTCGTGAACCTGGAATATTGCAACTGGACCAGAATCCATATTGATGTCCCACAGCTACAACCAAGTGATACATGATCAAAGTTAGATGACAAATCCTAAGATCCCCATTAAACAAGACATCAAACATATACGAGATGAAGAAAAAATCAATTATCAAGTTTCAAACCACCATCAGAAGTCTTACAGCTGAAAGGAAGTAGGAAATATGGTGAGAAATCAACATAAAAAGATCAAAACATCGAAACAAAATGGCATGTGATTGATTCAAATAGAGAATGGAGAACCAAATCAGTTACAGCAATTTACTTTAAAAACAGTGAACTTGTCTATACATGCTCAAATACTGAATGGAAGAAGCTACCAAAACATTTACCCTCACCCCACCTTTTCATTTCTTCATGATAAGCTCTCTACGAGATAAACAAAATTTGAGTATTTGATTCCTAGCCAAAATGCCAACAAAACAAATTGTTGTATTCAATTTTAATCAATTTGTGTTAAACGTTTGCAAAACAAGAATCTTTAAAGACAGATAATTGCAACGAAAGGTTATAAAAGCTTCATGATCAAATTCTGTCAATGTCTTGCAAGATGAGCCAATGGATAATTACATAAGGGATTCAACAGCATAGAAAGTCCTCATGGTGTGCTTAATAAAAATTGCATGCATAATGTGACGTTCAGGCAATGCAAAGTATAATTATATATATCAAAGGGGAAAAAAAGGGACAAACAAAATGAAACAAAGCCAAACCTTAAGAGTCATGTAATCACGGCTAAGTATATATCTTCCGTCCTTTGCAAATTTAATATCTGAGATCGAGGCAATTATCTCTGTAAAAAATGATCTAGAACCAGGTGCCTCTGGTTCTTCAAATCTGTCACCATAGAGTAGTAGTACTCATTATTCACAGAAAGGATACTGAAAGCAAATAACAACTGGATCTTTGCGTACCAGGAATGGTATTTTACTATTTAGGTAAAAAATTGGAATTGTAAGTTGAGGTGGCAAATTAAACCCAAAACCCCATGCAAACCCCAAATCTGAACCTTCCCAAACATGATTTGACCAAAAAAGTCAAAGACCCAAACCCGATAAAATCTGAACCTGAAAAGAACTGAATCTGAAAAAACCTGAACTCAAAAAGCAAGCCAAAATGGTTTATTTATCTTTCATAAAAATCTAAAAAAATTACATAACTAGCCCAAACACAAACTCAACCAAAATAAAAAAGGACTTGAATCTGAAAAAACCTGAACATGAAAGAGCTGAAGTCCAAAACAGCGCAAACCCAAACAACCAGTTTGTCACCTCTAAGTGCAAGTAGATTCAGCAAAAACCAAAATAGTAAGACACTTACAATTTGGCATGAGAATCACACAAAGCTGACTGCCGCAAATCAATGAGACGAATTGAGCCTTTTGAACTACTATATGCTAACATATTACAGTGGGTAGGGTGGAACTCTGCCGATGTTATAACCTCTGCAAAGATAGAAATAGTAATAGTTCAAACCTCAACAAAGCTTATGGTTGAACAAACCTAGGAACCTAAAACGAACTATTAACCCAAAGGGTGCTTGACAGGAAATTATCACGGGCACACTTTTGTGAATTTCTTAAATAGCATTGAAGTTGCAAATACAATAAATGAAAGCAGCAGAGAAGAAATAACAATATGCTAAGAGGCTGACCAGTTAGATCCTCCATGTTTGCAGGTTTTACATCAACAATATTGAAACTTTGATTGCTGATTTCCAAGTTCCAAAGATTTATACGCAGATCATCAGCTGATATAAAAGTTTCGCCATCACTGGGAAAGATAAGAGGGTGTATCAGTATATTTTGGAATATGAAGCTAATGATTGAAAGAAAAACATGATGTAGTTTCAAACATGCACACGCACTCACTCTTCTCATATAACCGCATAACTGTTATAATCCAATAAAACATAAACCGCAGACAAGCCTGAATGTCAAGAAGCTTAAATATCACCACAAGGATTTCAAAAAAAAAAAAATTACATGAATTAGACTAATAATAGCACAGAAAACATTGTTGAACACTCCAACTTCAAAAACATTGTTGAACACTCCAACTTCAAGTCAGACTAGACAATTCTGTGATAAAATATGAATCCTTCAAGATTTAAATATTTACTATGAGCTAAAAACTCTCATGCTTCAAGAGTTACTTGGGAGTAAAGCATGCTCGGTTGATAGGGCCAACATGCCAATTTTTCATGCAAAATAAGAATGTGATGACTCAGAGACCTAGAGAATGAACAAACAGTCCTGAAAAAAAACCTCCATTCATTACATAGCATGTAATCCTATGACCTATTGTTTAGAAGTTCTCCAGTTTTCTCAAGATGATCATTTCTAAAGCATAAAAGGCATAATCAGAGACCATTCACAATTACAGCTTCTTGCTTGGACATGACAACACAAAGAGTTCAGCAACATAATGTTGTTAAGGAATCAAGATTCGTTATATAATTTGTAAATCATACAATGTTATTATAGCTGGGAAATCCTATGCCTTCAGAAAAACAAGAAGTATCAAAGTTTGAATGAAAAAAGAAATAAAGAAGCCCAGTTCATGCCAGTTTTAACTTTCTACTCCAATCTAGAAACTAAAATTAGTCAACATCACTTTCTCAGGAGATCCCTAAGAATGTCACTGCAAAAGACCAAATATAATCAACAAAAACAAAACACAGAAAATACGCATATATCAGACTGACACTCTTTATTAGGGCATTCAAGTGTCTCAGGTGTCAATGGGTTTTATCCAATCAGAGAATAAAAAGCTAGTAAACCTGGTTTATAATATATATACCATAAAGAGGAAAAAATATTACCTTACTTCCTCTTCTATTAATTGTCAAATAGAACCAAATAAAGGCAAAGCACAATAAAATTGCACAAAGCCAAAAGAGAATAGCTACCTGTTATTTGAAATGGAATTGATGTGATAATCATGAGCATGGGTATATACTCTTCGACATCTAGCTACTAGGTTGGTTTCCTGACTTGTTACCTAGAAGAATTAAAGCTTAGAGTTCAGCAAAAGATCAAGAAGAATTAAAACAATTAAAAAAGGTTCATGATTAATCAATCAAAAAATCATAACCCTCCTCTCTGGCTGAAAAGGAAAAGGAAAAGACTGAATAACAATGTGGTCTTCAAAAGACTTGAGCCACTTATGGTTGCTAGGGGCCGGTTGTCCAAAAAGATGTGAACAGCAAGAAGAGGCAGATTCCTAATGATAATATATAACAGGATAGAATCTAAATCCTAACATTATATTTAACAGAAATATCTAGAAGGACATGCTTCTAAGAAACCAAGCAAAAAGGCGAATACTTAGCCTCATGGGTCTTCCCCACTGAAAAAAAGTCCCATACATAGTTGAAGTACTCCTAGGAAAAATCTGATGATAAAAGAAGGTTATCACCTTATTGGCACTTCTATTAAACTCTATTAAGTTTTTCACCATCCTCCCTAGCCTTGAGCATAGAATTCACATAGCTTAAGAGGTACTCAAAGTTTAGCCTACAACTTCAATCACAGAATAATTAAAATAACTGTGAAGAGTACAACTACCACAGGCAAACGCAATGATGGCAGGCCTCCTGGTGGGAAAGAAAAATCATTGTCAGGGGAACCTCCATTTGCAAGACAAGGTGTGGGACTATTAGAATTACTTGAACTAGCCACGCAGCCATTTCCTACAGCTTTTGGAGGGTCCAAATTCATTTCAGAAATTTTCTTGACCTTCTTTTCTTGTACCTGTTGAACCCACAGATAGTTAGCAGAGAAATAAATTGGTATGATGGCAAGAGCAGAGCAACAAATAATATGAATCATTGAATCTGCTTATAGATAGAAAAAAAGGAGAAACATTACCAAGCATGTTTTAATCTTGTCTAAGTAGCCATTTCATAAAAGAATTCTATATACTGTTCTATCCATGCACCAGTACCATTGCCATAGTTTAAATAACATATTCCATTAAAATGCATGAACTAACTTGATGCAAAACCCCATCAATACTAAAATACCAATCACTACTTATTACAATCAAAGTGATCACGTAGATAATCTACAATCAAACTGAAAGCCATATAGTTAAGAAACAGTTGCAGCAAAAGTTTCTTTCCTACCTTCCAAAACTTGATGGTTTTATCATTTGTAGAAAGGAGAAATAGGGCACCATTGGCTGTTTGGCACCATCTGATTTTGTTGATTTTTTCCTCTATTTCCAAGCTCTTGAGATAGTCAAACTGTAAAAAATAAAAATAAACAATCAATGCATAAAAATAGAGCACAGAGTAAAACAAGTGACACTGTGTGTGCATCATAGCATCAAAAAGTGATGATAGCGCACCTCAGGCTCATGGCTTTGGAACTCTGTCTTGTAACGGAACTCAGGGTGCCGATTAATTGGGTGGTCCATTCTCTCCAAATCCCTTCTCAGTGCACCTTGCTATAAATTGGAAAAAAAAAAAAGAAAAAAAAAAGTTTTTATAAAGTGGAAATGAAAGAAAAACAATAAGTTAATATATCAACATCAGTAGCAAAACCCACATCCTTGGTATCTGTCCTCTCAAAGAGAACAACCCGGCCCCCACGGTCACCAGTGGCAAGGTGATCGCCAGTTTTATCAAATTCAATTGCTGAAATAATATCAACTGCAGCAGGAAAAGAAATTATTAAGAAAATACAATTGTACTGCCAGTGAAGTAAGAGTAATGGTAAAACTTTATCAAGACTGACCAACTTTCTATAAAGAAACTGCAATGCTATTGCTAGGGAAGAAGGTCAAACCTTTTCCCTTACTATTGAATATCAGAAATCTTAGTCTCTTGATCATTTTTTCTATACTAAATCTTTCTTCCTCTCAGAGAACACAAGAAAGGTTACAATTTGATAAACTATTAACTATTTCTGCCATGCCCTACCAAGAATAATTCACAGCCACCATAGTATACATTCTCATAGCCCTTTCACCCAATTATTCTGACAAGCTTAAGGGGGGAAAATCACTGTGGCAATGACGGACTTAATTTGGAGACATGAGAAGGGAAAGGAGGGAGGGAGAGAGAGAGAAAATGACAAGCACTTAGACGATCACATAATCCAAAATAATACTTTCCAAGAAAGAATTCTTGCCAAAGAGACTTATAATTCATTCCCACAATTCAAAATTGAAATTTGAAATATTTAGTTAAGACTAAACCTCAAATTTCCCATTTTTGTCTACTAGCTAATTCTTATAGTGGCATTAAGCTGAGTATCATCAAGCTATTTCTGTAACTCTTTTCATAACCGAATGTATCTGCTTATCTGTTTCAGAAGACGTTAAGGACTTTGATGTTTACCCACCTTATACTTACACAGGATTTAACTCAACTTGTTAAGCCAAGTTTCACTATTGACTTACTGAGACAAAATATGAAATTTAAACTATCAAAAAGGCCAAATATCAATATTCTTACATCATTCAAAGGGTAGTATAATGTCCTTTCTGTCTGTCCCATTTGCTAGAAAGTTTGCCATGACATAACCCTTTCATAACCAAACTAAAACACACCAAGTGATCCCAGGAGTACTTAAAATGTAGCTGTCTTTACTTCCAGCATATAAATAATAAACCCATGCCAAATCAATGTATAATCCATGCATGAATTAAGACTTAAAAAGACATACATAAACTCCTAGAACATAATCCAGCTCCATCCTAATAGAGTGATAATGCCCAGATTCCAGTTCCTATTCAGTGATCAATACTATTAATCAGTTGCCATCACTGAAATCTGACAACCACATAATACGTAGAAAAAATTTTGTGTTTCAAACCACTATGGTTAATTTAATAGTACAATAAACAAAAGGGGCACAACTTAACTGTGCATGCAACATCACTAACTTCATCAAGTTCACTTCCACACTACTTTTTTTTCTCACAAAACTATCACCCAGTAATTATTCAAAGCATTGTCTCAAACCCAGTATTTTTCCCAAAGCTAAGCCGCCGCAACCCCCTCCCCCAAAAAAAAGTCAAGATTTTTTTCCTTGCCCATTAACGTAAACAACAATTACTCAATAGCCCTTGATCCCAAATATGTCCCAATCACTAAAATAAACCCTAATTCCAATAGAACCAGCATAATACCAATTAGATCCAAAAGCAATAAGAAATTACCTTCTTGAACTTCTTCTCCAGCCGTTCGTTCACCAAATACCTGAGAGAATTTCCAATCCAACGGTTGTGGCGGGCCTGCCGTAGCTGTGACCACCTCATCTCCTCCGTTCATTTTTTTTTTTTGGCTTTTCTCTTCTTGAGTTTTTCAGTGTCTGATATTCAATAAAAAATATGGAAATTTTAACGACCTAGATTTTACCACACTCCCAGAATCAAATAAAAAATCGCATATTGAGTTAGCTTTCCCCCCTTTTTTTCTCCTTAAATTGGAAAGGGGAACAATGAAATTTTGTTTTATTTCAAGTTTCAACCATTGGTAGTAGTAGTAGCTCGAAGAAAAACAAAAAACAGACGCCCAAATATTCTCCCTCTTATTAAAAATAATATATAAAATTAATATATATAAAATAAAAAAAAAAAAAAAAAACCACTTTTTCTTGTTTTCTCTCTATCTGAGAAGGACAAATTTGGGATTTTAAGATTTCCTGAGGATTAAAATGACTGAGTAGGAGAAGGAAATACTAATCTTAAACCCAATAATGTAAGCCTTTTCTCTTTATTTTTGTATATATATGATCAAGTCACAAGCTGTGACTTCTCTTAGTTTTTACTGTCTTTGATTGGTAAGTGGATCAAAGTGTTACTTTTTGTTATTTTTATATATTTTCTTATGCATGTAATAACTTTTTTCTTAATAATCAAAATAATAATGATAATTCTTTTTCTTTGTTAGGGCTTATGTTGTTTTTTTTTTTTATAGATTCATATCTGTTTTACGGTTTATGTTTAAAGTTTTTGGTTATCTTTTTAAATAATGTCGTTTTTAAAGTTTAAACTTAAATCCTCTCTTTAAAAATGTAATATACATTAACATTATATTCAACTACTTGTTGGTAGGACTTATGAGGTTTGAGGAGATTGCATGCCCAAAAAGGCAATACCAAAACTAATGTTTGACCTTTATTGTTTGATTATGGATTTTGAAAGGTTAAATTATGTTGTTAGCTTTTGTATTTTGATAAAATTTGATATTTAAGCCCATACTTAAAGGGTTAAAAATTAATTCTTCCTACTTAATTGAGTTAAAAATCTCAATCAAATGATTAAAATTTTAAGTATTTTTTATCAAAATTTATCAATTTGACATGTTGATTAAATTGCTCTCATATAACGTAACATATGATTGACGAGAAATAAACATGTTAGATTGACAAATTTTAATCAAAACAACCAACAACAATAACAATTGGACTAGGGATTTTTTTTTTTTTTTAATTTAAGAAGTAAGAAGATCGAATTTTTAACTTAAAAAGTACAAGGACTAAATCTCAAGTTCTATAAAAGTATAGAGACTAATAGCATACTTTAGCCATTTTAAAATAAGTTTTTAGATTCGATGTATACTTTCACCTTTTGGAGTTCTTTTATTTAATTAATTTTAATGTGAATTTTTAAAAGAAAAAGATAAAGAAACTTACTTAAAAATTGATGTTTTGTGTTTTGTTATTCTTATATGAAATATTTAACTAAAATAGCTAAAAATAAAATGTTTTAACTTAAGTTCAAATAAAATTTAAGCCTAAAAACTTTATTATTTTACTATAACTAGATAATTAAATGAAATTTTTATCTATATCATATATAATTATAATTTTTTTTATCAATGGATGTATGAAATTATTGTATTTAAAATTAAATTTATTAAATTACTTCATATTATTTTTTATAAATTAAAAAGAAGTAAGGGTGTTTTCCATTTTTCCACAAGTTGTTTTTACAAGATGAGTTTCTTTATGAAATGGAAATGATGTATAGCATATTTTTTTCGATGAATTACAAAAAGATAAAATTTTAACAATAATACAATTAATATGATTTAAATTCGAATCTAAATCACTTCTGAATCAATGAACACCTTAATATCATACCAACACGAGATTCTACAGCGTATTCTTTAGTGCAAGTGAGTATCGGTCTCATGATGAATTGCATTTAGTACATTCATGTTTTTTACTGCTGCATTTATTACCAAAGTAACTTAAATTAACATTAATCAAAGTTTTGACCTACTACCCTATCCTATACTAACGTCATACGTTAATTTCCAGGGACGGGTTCCTTAGGCTTAGCCCAACTCTAACATTTGCTTACTCATATGTGAGGTCCAATTAAACCTTCATAAGCCCAATGGCACAAATTCTAAATGGATAGTACTCTAAAATGTGCGAGGTGTAATGTTTTTTTTAGTCGAAAGTTTTTATCGTGTTGATGGAATTTTTTTTTTTTACTATCGATTATATGTTTTTATTAATGGAATGAATGAATGAATTTTTGTTTAAAAAAAGACCCAATCTAATCCATCCAAACCTGATTGATAAACAAGTTAAAAAGAAAATGGTTATAGCTCTTAGCTGCCACTGCCATCAAGGCCCTAGGTACCTCTTCACACATGCAAGCCCCGACCCTTACACCTCACTCGATCCTCTCCTACTCAAGCAACCCATCAACTCAGAAAAAGCGGATGAAGAAAGGGGAGAGCCTTACCATCATTTTCATCTCATCAAAGCCTTACATGGGCTTTAAGACCAATCAAGTCCACCATTCTCACCTACAACAACTCTAGGATCCACCATCAACTTACAAACAAATAAGGGTGCTAAAAAATTCCACTCTAATAATATAAAAAAAAAAGTATTAACGAAATAGGACAGCCAAAAAATTAATTACCAAAATAGGTAAATTGCACATTAATCAGTCAATATTGCTTGATCAACCGGCGGCACCATCTCTACTTTCCCTAATCATTACAAAATCATTAGTTCTTTAATAATTTTTTTGATATCATCACTGTGTTAAGCGATATCGATATGTATTTTTGACAAAATACTCGTATTTTTTTAGGTATATCAGAGAAAAAAATTAATGGTGTCGCGATGTGTCGTCGTTCTCTTACGTCGATGTCGTTAATGGGTATACTAAATCTTTGCATGGTGTCACCGTCGCCGACAATGGTTGATATGTCGATGATTTTCAGTTCCAAGACCATGTTTCAATTTATTTGATTGGCGGTGGTAAAGGTACGTCGATTTGACTTTACATCGTTGGAGTTTCTCGGTTCCTAAATTGTGTTTTACCGATGAAAATGAAAATGAAAGATTTTTTTTTTGGGGGCTGACACAATCCAAAAATCGAGAAACTCTGATGATGCAAAGTTGAATCGACGTATCCCCCATCACCATCAACCAAATAATCAGAAACATGATCTTAGAATTGAAAATCATCAACAAATCCACCATTGTCGACGACAATGACACTATGCAAAGATTTAGTAGACCCATTAACAACATTGGCATAAAAGAATGGCGCTGGAGTACATGGGCTCCCTAGTTTAGGATAATTTATCCAAGTAATTCAAAATTTTGTAGTATTTACGACAATGACCCAAGTTCAAAAATATACATCAAAATGATCTAATATGAACAATAAAAATTGATATTGGCCATCTAATGGTCGACATCACCTGCCCAATTATTGGTGTCAGACATAAAAATTTGTGTTTTTTCCATGGCCGACACCTATGTATTTTTTTAATACAGTATTTTATTAATATATGAAAATATGATAATTAAAAAAAAAAATTGGTGTTGGCCTGCATGGTCAACACCCACTTTTAATTTGATAAAAAAATCAAATTTTTGGGTGTTGGCCATGCAATGACCGACATCCCTATTTATCTGATAAAAAAAATCAAAATTTTTTGTGTTGGCCATGCGATGGCTGACACCTCCTTTTTTCAGATAAAAAAATTTCAAATGTTTTAGGTATTGGCCATTGTATGGTTGACACCCCTTTTTATCTGAATAAAAAATCAATTTTTTTATGTTGGTCATACCATGATCGACATCTCTTTTTTGTTAGATAAAAAATTCGAATTTTTTTACCTCCATTGTATGGCTAACACAAAAAAAATGATTTTTTACCAGCTTAAAAAATAAGGGTTTGACCATGGCATGACCAACACAAAAAAAAATTCGAATTTTTATCTCACAAAAAGGGGGTGTCGATTATGACATGACCAACATCCAAAAATTTGATTTTTTTTATTCAAATAAAAAAGGGATGTCGGCCATCCAATGACCAATACCAAAAAAAATTGAAACTTTTTTACCTGAAAAAAAGGAGTGTTGATCATTACATGGCCAATACCAAAAAAATTGATTTTTTTATCAGATAAATAGGGGTGTCGGTCATGGCATGGCCAACACCAAAAAAATTGAATTTTTTATCTGACAAAAAGGGTGTGTCAGTCATTGCATGGCCAACACCCAAAAATTTGATTTTTTTATCAAATTAAAAGGGGTGTCGACCCTGCAATGGCCAACACCAATTTTTTTTTTTTTCAAATTCTCGTATTTTCATATATCAATAAAATATCAATGGCCAACACCGAAAAACATAAATTTTTATATTTGACACCAATCATTTGGTAGGTGGTGTTGGCCATTAGATGACCAATATCAATTTTTACTGTCCATTTTAGGTCATTTTGGTGTATATTTTTAAACTTGGGTCATTTTCATAAATAATGAAATTTTTTAGGTTGCTTGGATAAATTACCCTAGTTTTTTTTTTTTTTTTTTTTACTTTCCAGTATTTTCTTTTCTCTTTCAGACAACTTTTGACCAACTTTAAAAATTTTTAAAACACATCGATACTGCATGACACGTCGACGACACTATTAATTCTTTTCTCCGATATACTCAAAAAAATATAGGTATATTGTCAAAAATACATATCATATCGTTAACATAGTGGTGGCACCATTTAAAAAAAAAACTAATGATTTTATAATGATTAGGGGAAGTGAGGGTATTGTCGCCAATTGGTCAAATGGCATCAATTGATTACTGTGTAATCTGTCTATTTTGATAATTAATTATAAAAAAGAAACCCAAAATCCATACATTTTGACCTACCTCAACCTTATAGAGGTATTTTTCTTTTTAAATCGGATCTCAAAGATAGACGTATCAATATTTCATTGAAATTTTCAAGATCCGACTTTAGATAAACTTTGACCCACCCATCCTAATATATTTACTAAAATACACTTTGATTTTATAACTGCTAGTTTTGATATTTCTTTCAAATTATATATTTTTTATTTTATAATATTTTTCAAACATATATTTAAATTTATATTTTTTTATTACTACTTTTTATTTCATAAGATTTTGTAAATAAATTTGATTTTGTTTTATAAAAATAAGTATGATATAAAATATTTTGTAAAATTTCAAAGTGGGATGAATACAAATTATTTTAAGGTAAATTTGTTCATAGGTCGGGTCACCTGATTCACCTTGAAGGCCCGCCCAAAAATAGGAGGGTTGAGACAAAAATATAGGTTCGAAAAATAGGTTTGGGGAAAAAAATAATGCTCGTTTAAAAAAAATGGGTTAGGTCTTAGGTAAGATATTTTTGGCCCGAGCCCGACCCGAATTCACAAAAGGACAAAAAACTCTTTTTTTTTTTTGTTTTTTAATGATATTTTCTTGTTGTTTTCTCCATATTTTGCTACAATTTCACTATTATGTTGCTACTATTTTGTTGTTATTGTTTGGATATTGTATAAAACTTATTTTATTATTACTTTTGTTATTATTTTGGAAGTATTTATTTATTTTTTTGAACTAAACATATGGGTTTTGGGATTTTATTGAATAATATAAAAGTCATAACAAAACAAAACTAAAACAAAGACCTAAAAGAGCCATAAGCCCACTAAAGTAAACCAGCCTTAAGTGGCTTATTAGACCCAAAAGAAAAAATAAAACTTCGGTGCCTTGAAGAAAGAACTTCGAAATGTAAGGAAAATTTTAACTAAATGCAAATGAAATAAAACTAAGACTTAATCCCACCCCTCGAGAAAACAAAAGACTCGTCCCCAAAATATCTGCTTTTAACACACAGATGAAAAGCTTTCCCTAGAACTTCCTCCATTATGCAAAAAACCCTCAAATTCCATAGCAAACTTTAATTGCAGATTAAAGGAAGTAAAACAAAAACAAACCTAATCCGATTCTTGCAAGAAGTCATCGGTCACTGCCTTCTGAGCTATTGTAGAGACCGCATTAACAAGTATGATTCTTCACCGTTATTTAGAGATTCAGATGCTAAAATATGAGCAACTTTGTTCCCTGATCTGTGGATGTACTGAAAATAAACTTTCTGAAATCTTGATGAAAGACTTTTGATGTCCTTTATGTTCACACTGATTTTCGATCTATCTGCTTTCCTATTTGAGCATTTCTTTATGATGGATAAGGTATCCCCTTCTAAAATAACATGAGATAAATTTAGATCTAACCTCAGTTTAACTGCCTCATGACATGCAATTACTTTTGCGGCGAATGGCGAGGCCACGTTCTGTTTAATCTTTGAGCAAGATGCAAGAACATCCCCCTTCTCATTCCACGAAACAACACCCACTGTTGCAGTACTAGTAGAGTTCTTGAATGTTGCATCAAAATTGATTTTTACAAAAGGAGCAGAGAGGGGTTTCCAACATGAAGAAGTCGACAGGTTAGAATCCTTTTTGGCTTTAAGTCCATCTAATTCATTGATACACCTTTAGATAAATCTAACAATATCTGCACTATTTTGCACTGTTCTTTCATGTACCCATTTATTATGAGACGTCCATAAGGCATAGAGAGTACAACAAAACACTTAGAATTTTAAAGGGTGGCTGGAATATTAGATCCATGTAAGCCATTCTAGCCACTGTTCAATATTCGAATCTAGAATCTAGTGTAAATCTAATAACTTCCAAACTTCGATTGTTGTTGGGCAAAACCAGAAAATATGTTCAACAGTTTCCCTATCCAAGTGGCATCTGCGGCAGAGAGGGTCAACAGAAATTCTACGATTATTTAATTTCATCATTGCTGGGATGTAACATTTGGCTATGCGCCAAACCAGAAAATGAACCTTTGAGGGTAAATCTGTATTCCATAAGCATTTGTAGAAATTTCTATAGTTGGTCTCTATATTGCTAAGAATGGGAGGGTAGGACCAATCATGTAAGAGTTTATAGGAACTTTTAACGGAGAATTCTCCAGTCGGTTCAAGCATCCATACCTACTCATCATCGTATGGCTCCGCTGCTAAGAGGATACGGGGAATACGATTGGCATCTTCTTCACTAAAAGATTGGGTAAGCACCTCTTCTTTCCACTTTCTAGTAGTTTGTTCAATAAGATTCGAAACTAACTCCAAACTATCAAGGTTAACTGGATCAAATAATCTATGATTTGGAGCCCCCGGAACCCACGCATCATTCCTAATTGAAATATGGTACCCACACCCCACCCGCCAACATAAACCACTTTCCAATACCTTTTTTGTGGCCCATATACTTCTCCATGTATAAGAAGCATTAATTTTCAACGGACAGTTTAAGAAATCTGAGTTAGGAAAATATTTTGCTTTTAGAACTTTGGCTAATAATGAATCAGGGTTTTGAATCAGTCTCCACCTTTATTTCGCTAGAAAGGTTAGGTTAAAAAAACTAAAATCTCTAAAGCCAAGGCCTCCGTTCTCTTTCGAATCACACACTTTCCTCTATTCACACCTAAGGATACCTTTATTCCCCTGTCTTTTATTCCACCAAAATTGAGAAATAATACGATTAAAATCATCACAAAGTCCTCTTGGCAACAAAAAACATGACATAACATATAAAGGGATGGGTTGCAAAACTGACTTAATGAAAACCTCTTTCCCTCCTTGCGATAGCCACTTCGTTAACCAACCATCAACCTTCCTCTTTATTTTATCTTTTAAATGCTGAAACGAATTCTTCTTATTCCTCCATACTATATTACGAAGTCCTAAATAACGTTCCGGGTTGTTTGAACATCTAACACCAAATTTACGAGCTATTCGTTCCCTTATTTCAATCAACGTGTTTTTGTTAAAGAATACTACAGATTTTTCAAAATTCACACATTGCCCAAAAAGCAAATTCGAATTCTTTTAACAAGCTTTTCGTAAAACTCGAGCACAATGTAAATTGGCTTCCCCAAATAAAATACTATCATCCGTAAAAAAACAGATGTAATATTGGAGGCATTCCTACAAGCCTTTATTCCTTTTAAAAACCCATTCTCCACACTAATTCTTAATATTGTAGACAACCCCTCACTACATATTAAAAATAAAAAAGGACTAAGAGGATCGCCTCATCGAATACCTTGCTCTGGAGAGAAAGAATCACTCCGACAACCATTGATAATAACCGAATAAGAAACCGAAGTAACACATCTCATCAAACTATCCACCCACTTTTTGGCATAGCCCATTTTTAACATTAAGGCCTGAATAAATATCCATTCGACTCGATCATAAGCCTTACTCATGTCAAGTTTCAATGCCATACATCTTGTACGTCCTCTCTTCCTACCAAAAGTGTGGAGCATCTCATAAGCTAACAACACATTATCTGAAATTAATCTTCCCGGAACAAAGGCACTTTATGCAGGATCAATATAGATATTCAAAACTTTCCGAATTTTGTTAGCTATAACTTTAGCAATCAGTTTGTATAAGACATTGCATAAACTGATCGGTCTAAAGTTTTCCAAATTAGACGGAGAAGGAACTTTCGGAGATAAAACTATACTCGTCTCATTTAAAGGTCCAAACTCCTTTTCGTTATTAAGGACAACAAGATAAAAATTGGTAACCTCTTTACCCACAATATGCCAATATTTTTTAAAGAAAAAGGCCGGGAAACCATCACAACCAGGAGCTTTTAATGGCCCCATCTCTTTTAAAGCATAAACTACCTCTTCCTCCGTATAGATTGTTGTAAGGAAATTATTATCTTCAGGCGTAACACTTTCCCTTACTCTTTCTAAAAAAGCATTCAAATTCCCTCCATTAGTTAGGACGAAAAGAGATGTTCAAAAGATTGTTTTGCAATTTGTGTCATCTCTCCATTGTCGTCCTTCATAGTACCATCCCCTATCCAAATCTCGAATTCTATTTAATTGCCTTCTTTGAGAAGCAAAAGAATGAAAAAAATTAGTATTTTTATCACCTGAAATAACCCAATTGGCACGAGCCCTCTATTTCTAATAAATCTCGTCTTTCTCAATTTCCCAATTCATCTACAGCCTTGTTTCCATTATACTATCAAGTGTGGTTGTGTCTCTATCACCCTCTAGAAGTTTGACTAATTTAGCTTAAAGCCATTTTTTCTCCAAACTGTTTTTGACGAATTTGCCTAGCTCATCCTATTAACCCTATTCGAACGTTCTCAAGTCTATTAAAAATGTCATCACTCTCTAGATTCCAAAGGGACCGAACCTCCTCTTCAAAGGAATCCTTTAAAGCCCACCATGCTTCAAATTTAAAAAGCCGTGGTTTATACTCTGAAACTTTCTTATTAAGCGAAATAAGGAGTGGATAATTGTCCGAAAAGGAATAGGATAAGTGTTGGACGTTTGCATTAGGGAATAAACGAAACCAACTCAAATTCGCAACCCCTTGTCTAGATGTTCTCTAATGTTATTCTCGGGAGAATTAACCCTCTCCCAAGTAAACTATCGACTTGAAAAACCGACATCCACTAAAGGACAGAATCTAGAGTAGATCTAAATTGCTCCATTTGTCTATCATCTAGAGGCAATCCCCTCTTTTTTCAGGGGCGTATAGAATTTCATTAAAATCCCCGCAAACGAACTAAGGGAGATTATTATCAGCCAAATTTCTAAGTGCATTCCATGATCTTTCTCTACCTTCCGCACTCAGAGAACCATAGAAGCCCGTAAAATGCCATATAGACTCCGTATCATCATCTCTAATATTAGCATCAATAATATTATCCGAATACTGTCTCAAAGAAACTGTAACATCTCTCTTCCAGGCAAGACAAAGTCCCTCTCTTGAAACATCAGTACTTACTTCCAAGCCAAAAGGATACCCACATCTACGACGTACAATCTCCATTCTTCTTCTATCCAACTTAATCTCCATGAAGAAGACTATTCGGGGATTATAAGACCTCAGTACAAACCGAAGCCTTCAAACTGTTCGCGAGCCCCCTAACTCGCAAACATTCAAGCTTAAGATTTTCATTGTGCTTGGTCAGCGACACATGTAGCAGCCGCCGGTTCTGGTTTGGTTGGTGAAACAGATTTCATTGAATTAACTCTAGATAACTTTGAAAAACTCCCTCTGTACCAGATTCTCTTCTCAATTTTTTCGATCCATAGATTGGCTCTGGCTTAGAATATCCTGACTCTATAAAGATCTCCAGATTTTTCCTTTTCTCTCATTGAACTGTATCATTGTGGAGTCACCCGAAATATTTCTAAAGAGCCATCTTCATCTTCTATAATCTGAACCTGTATTAACCATAGAAGAGGGTACTGACCACTCCGTGGGACCCCCAACATCTTTTGAATCAGTAGAATCTACAAATACTTTTGAAGTGGGAGACAATAGGAATTTCAGCTTTGTGATGACTCTTAATTACATTCAGTTCCGTATTAGAAACCCCGTTAAACTCCAAAACAGAATCGTAACTCTTTTCTATTTGGACTTCTAAATTAACAAGAACTGGGTTAACTGTGGTCAGCTCCAAATTTCTCAAATGACCTTCCGACTGATCATCTTCACCGTCGTAAGAGCACTGCTTCATTGATCGACGATTAGAAATCCCAAAACGCAAACTTTCCCTACCCACCATATTCGTCTCAGCCTTTAATGCTAACAAAAAATGGAAATTTTCTTCTGACGAATCTTTTAATGATGAGGGACAATTGAACACTCTTCAAATTATGACCCATCTTACCACACCCATAACAAAAAACGGGAAGATTTTCATATTTAAAAGGAACCCAAGATTTCGAACCACAATCCGTAATAATAAAAATTCCTCTGCACAGGACCTTTTTCACATTGAGCGAAACTTGAATACGACAGTAATTTTCCTTAACTTATAATCTCAGCAAACCCCCAAAAGTTGAATCAATGGCATGCATCATATCTTTAGGATCACACTCTGGTGGATAAGAACCCACCCGAATCCAATAAGGAGAAGAAATAAGACGTGTTTTTTCCTATCAATGGGTTCACTAAGTCCATCAAACAGGACCACTTTTTAACGAAACAGCCATGGTCTTCCGTCTAAAATATATTCCAAATCCTCCTCATCATCAAACACAATTAAAAAACGATTCTAACCTTTTAACTGAATCTCGATTTTTTTTCGTGTTTTCCAAATACTACTCATCTGAGCACGAAAACTATCAGGATTATAAGTTCTAGTTGTCCATACCGAACAAAGAAGAGAAGGTTTATTTGGTGGAATAATCCGAGAGCTCTTAACTAATAATTGGGCAAGCTCTTCCTCCAGTAACGAAATATCACAATCTTTCATTAAAGAAACAACCAACCAAAATAGAAAATTTGAAAGAAAACAACAAGAGAGGAAAGAAAACTATAACAACCAAAGGATAAAACGTCAAGGTCACCACTTTCTCTTCAAACCCTAGCTGCAACTTTTGGTTGCTTCTCCAGAGAAAACAGAGAAGCACTCTTGACCTAAAGCCCAATAAACTTTAATCAAATTAGATCACTTTTAAAGGCATTTATTTGTGAAGTTGCATCTATCTTAGTGTTATTTAAATATATATTTTTTAAAATTTATTTTCAATTTGTTAGGGAATATTTATTTTAATTTTTTAGTATTTTTAATGCATTATATATATTTAAAAATTATTTAAAAATAATATTAAAAATTAATATAAGTAGGTTTGAGTTTTAGTATTTTTATCCGGATCGAACTTGGGAAAAATTGTAGGCCTATATTTTGGGTTGGGCTCAGACCTAACAAATGGGCTTAAATTTTTTATTGAGCTCGACCCCATTATTTATTAGATAAGGTTTGAGATGAGAGAGATTTGGGTATTTATAAATGACAATTGGGTCAAAATCAAGGTGGGCTAAAAACCCCATCCTGTCGTTTCCATCCCTACCCACAAAGGCTTAAGACACTCTTCCCCCTATCTCCCCCATTACTCTGACACAAACTTCATTGCCAAGCAGCTAACTCCAGTTGAACAACTAGCCACTTATCATTCGCCATACCAAAATCCCTCCATTGAACCAAGCTCAACAAAACACCAATCAAGCACTACTTAACCTGAAAGCATACAATCTCTCGACCGTATTTAACAATGCCACTCTCCATCACCACTCACTCAACTCTCACCATCACAACCCCAAGGCAATCAACAACACATCAATGCCCAATCCATTAGCTCTCTTTCACAATCTTTCATCATAGCAAACCAACTCATCTTGGAGCTAAGGCCTCACCGGCTCATTCATACCAATAGCAATCAAAACCTGTAAAAAAAAACTAGTCAAGGAAAACGAAGAGAAGGAAAAAAAAAAGAAGAGCTATCACTAGGGAAGATTCGACCAAGGTGGATTTTGATTTGGAAGATCCAAATGGTGGAAATGAAACTTCGGGATGGTGGAACAAGATACTATAGAACGAGTTTGATTGAAGTGTGGAGGACAATGATTGAGAAGGATAAGGTCGAAAAGTTTTAGCTTAGATTTGTATACTTCAGGGTGTTTTCGATGAAATGGAGGTCATATTCAGGCTCAAGGGGCCAAAAACTATGACCATGAAGGTTTGGGTGCACCAACCACCAGAGACGATGGCCAATATGTCGATCAAGCTCTACTTTTTATCAATTTTTGGGTTTATTATTATCTATTTTAATTTATTTTGCATTTAGATCTTCTTTTTAATACTCAAACTAGGTAGAATTTATTTTAAGAAAATCAAAATTGCTTTTTTGAAAAATAATCTTGATGACAGCCTTTAAGAAATTTGCAATAGGGATCCTGATGATATCCTAAAGGTAATAAAATTGTAACACCCCTATACTCAATTAATATGTATAAACTCAGTATAGAAGTATTACATTAAAGTTTAGTACAGAAAAACCGAGTCATGTAAATTTTTTTTCATCAAACGATGCATTTTTAGGCTTCTTGATTCAAATATCTTAAATTAATCATGTATAATTAAAATCGAGACTTAAAACCAAATTAAAAGAAATAAAATATATTTTTTTTTGTCCAAAACACAATTTCAACTAAAATTCATCATTTCATTTCATTAACTCAAAGCATCCCAAATCAACATTTTTCCTTCCACTAGGGTCACATGTAAGTACCATTTGTACATGCCATTTTACTTCAAAGTAAATTACCTAAACCTGAGCTTCAAGAGTGATGTGATGTGATGAGAGGTCCCTTGCTCGACTCTAGCTTTCCACAGCTTTTGTACCTACGCGTTAAAATAAACGCGTTAAGCCGGTGAAGGCTTAGTAAGCACTACAAAAGTAATGTAAATTCAATTAAATACTCTTACTTATAAGCTTTTACTTTACTCACTTGTATCATATAACTTACCACCCTGGCATATTTCATACTTACTTCCACTTTTCCACCATTTAGCCCATTGTAGACTATCATAGAACCCATCAGATAAACGGAACTAACAGAAAGTACTGAAGTACTTAACAGAAGCACATAAGTGCTGGGGAAATAGAAGCACATAAGTGCTGGGAAACAGTAGGCGCACACAGTGCCGAACAGAAGCACACACAGTGCTGAACAAAAGCACACACAGTGCTTAACAGAAAGCGCACTAGTGTTCCTTAATGGCATGCCACTAATATCACAACGGTTCTAATTCGTCTACATGGGCACAATCTCATTTAACATCATCATCCACAGCTTATACATCACATTTACATATCTATTCACATATACATAATCATGTATTTCTCACCTTTATTTTCTCAAATAAATTCATAATTTCACCAATTAATTACACAATCAATCTTTATAATTAACCACATAATATTTTACCCATCTATTTTTCTCACATATTCATCATCACACATCTCTTACTTTTATTTTCACATTAATTTTCAAAGCTGTCCACTTGCGTCACAGTCACTAAATCATTTATATCTTGAGCTACAGAACTCAAAATTATATTCCGCTTAATGTTTATGAAATTAGACTCAAATATTTTTTTACCATAAAAATTTCAAAATTTTTACTTTAGCCAATTTATACAGTAAATTCTTTCAATTTACCCCTTCTCAGCAGCCTGACAGTTTTGACCTTTCTTCACTAAAAATTATCTATCTTTTAGTACAGATATCAAATAATTTTCCTGTCTATTTTTTTTTGAAAATAGACTCATTAAGGATTCAACTATATAAATTTAAGTCTCTAATAATTTTTCTATATTTTTCTATGATTTTTTAAAGTCAGAACAGGGGAAACTTGAACCTACTTTGACCTTGTTACACAAAAACTAGTATATCTCGAAATATAAAATTCCTGTTAATTCACTGTTTCTTCCATATGATACTAAACTTAATAAGCTTTAATTACATATATAATTCGACCCTTAACTCATTATATACAATTTTTGGTGAATTTTCGAAGTTAATCCTCTATTCTGTTCAAACTGTTTTACTCAATCACATATTAATCCCTTCATTTTATCATTGTAAACATTCAAACTATGTACCTATATAACAATTTCTATGCTAATAATTCATATACCATTAGAGAAAGTAAACTATAAATCAAAACTTTTGTAGTACTTACAACAAAAAGGCTGATTTTCTTCTCTTTTCACTCTTTGCTCTTATCTTTTCCTTTCTCTTCAATTTGATTCTTTTCTCTCTTCTCTTTCTCTTCAATTTCACATAAACACATATAAGCTATAAGCTATAATTCAATAATTTTCATGCTAAATAACAGTAAAATACATGTATGTCATGAGAATTTAACCATTTCTTACCTTAACCCTTAAATTCAAAATTTCTCAATTTATTCCCTATGCTCTCTAACACCTCAAAAAATGAATTCTATAAGAAGTTAGAGGTGTCTACTAACCCTCTTCTATACTTTTCTTTCAGAAATTTCAAAGAAAATAGGAGATTTTGGAGCTTGGAGGGCTTAAAAATGATGGAATGACCTATTTGGAATAAAATCAAAAGTTGGACGGAAGAGAGAATGGCATGAACGGTTGGACTATGAAAAGAGCTGATATTTTTGTCTTTTAATTGATTTTTAACCTTTCTCAAATTCTCTAGAAATCTCACTTAAAATATCTCACTTAATAAAAATGGTAAAATTGCACTTTTAGTCCCTGGGCCTTCCAACTTTATACTTTGGCCCCAAAACTTTGCTCCAAAAATATCTTCCACCAAATTACTCTTTTTCCCCTCCTCAATCAATCTAATTCCTATGATGATTCATAATTCAATTTGGATAAATTGCTATTTAACCCTTTCTCCTTTCTTACAATTACTAATTAATCCTTAATTTTCTAACTTTTTCTTATTTTAGCTACATAGTTTAATTCTCAATTCTACCCTATTACTGTTCCAACTCCGGTCAAAAAATGCGGATGTTACAAAAATTTTATAAAATTCCAAATAAATTATTGGATTATTTAAAAAGATTTTGAAATATATAATTTTAAAAATAAAAATAAAGGCAATATTCTTAAGCAATAATAAAGTATTTTGTGGGTTAAATTAGTTGAATATGTCGAAAAAAAAGTTAATTGGTAAAATAGGTCGATTTTTTTTAAATTTAGGGAAATAAGTTATTTTTGGAAAGAGTGTGAAAACACGTTCAGCTGGGCTCGATTTCTTGATAACATGTCAGGGAAAACGAGTCCAATTGGACAAACTTTATTTGCAATTATCGAAAAACGCGTCCAACTGAGCACGTTTTTCCTAACATGTCAGCAAGAATGGTCGATCAGCTGAGCGTGCTTTCATACATACACTCTCTTTAAGAACAACTTATTTCCCTAAATTTCAAAAAAAAATCAACCCATTTAACTAATTAATATTTTTTTTAACATATTTGACTAATTTATGACAAATGATAATTATAAAAAAAAACTTAAAATTTTAGTATTGACTCAAACCGTAATAGTTAAATTTATTGAGTTATATATTTTATATTATTTTATAATTTTTATAATATTTTAATAGTTACTTATAATTCTTAAAAAAATTATTTTTATAAAAGGAGTATTAATTTTTGTTTTCTCTCGCAGACTATTTATATTATACCTCAGTTCTTCCTTATCAACTTCATTTACATCACTTCCTCGATCAAAACCATTACTTATCATTCACCTTAAGCCATCAAATATTATACTCATTTTACTTATATCCTTCACTTGACACCTTATGTAAGTTTTATCTCCATCACATTTAAAGCTCATTGTTTTATCGAAACCAAAAACTCCAAATCTTCAAAATAACATATATGTATATATATATATATATATATATCATTTTTATAGTTTTTTATATAAATTTTAATATTTTTCTAGGATTTCTAAAATTTTTATTTAAATTTTGTAATTCTTTCATATTTTCATATTATATTGATAATGTTTTATAATAATTAATATATTTAATAAAATTTTATAATTTTATAATATTTAATAATTTTATAGTTTTTTCTCTAATTTTTTTACAATTTTTTAAATTTGCTATAATATGTTAACAATTTTTAAGTTTAAATAATTAAAAAATTCAATGAAACCTTAGTAAATAATTTAGAAAATGATTAAGCCTTCCACATCAATTTTTTTCATGTCAAATCTTATATTAGTCGTCATGTTAACTATCACGTCATTACTTAATAATCTGTAAGTGATTTTGATGAGCAATTATATTTAAAAGAATCAATGATTGATAACTTTCAATTAGGATCTTAATTGATTTTTAATCCTTTTACAAGGGTTTTTTTTTTTTTTTTTTTATATTTAAGGCAAACAATGTAAATACCATTTATCTTTTTTTTATACAAATTATCTTATAATTGAAATTTTTAATATAACAAATCTTTTGTTTTCTTTTTCACTTTTTAGTAGAACAAAAATGCTAAAATTGCTATGATTTTTTTTACTTATTTTAATTATTCGAGTAAAAAATTGCATAATGCCATCATTTCCTTAGCTTTACTTTCTTTCATGTTCTTTATTTTTTCTCTCTACTACTTGAGTTTTTTTTAAGAAAGCGATATGATTTATTATTATATTCAACACTTATTAAGATATTTTTATGTTTATTTTATGGTTTATGAAAAGATTTAATTTGGATGAGTAGTGCGTTTATTTTCAGTGAAGTTAAAAATAACGATAAAGGTGAAATTAGTTACTGTAATGATGAGATTGGATATTGTAATTGTGAGGTTAGAAAGTTTAGATTCAAACGCAATTGTAGCAGTGTGGTGAAAATATAAAATGACTATTGAGGACATTAAATTAGAAATAATAGAAAATGACTAAAATATTTTATTTTTATAAAACTAATTTTTTTTTTTTATCAAAACACACAAGAGCCAAACATCTTATTAAACAGAATCAAACATAACAAAGTTGTGGATATCCTCCGGATAATCCAAATCAAAGGTTGAATTACAACGATTCCTAAGAGCTAACGTACTAAGGTAATCAGCAGCTTTATTGTACTAGATCTTGGGCACCAATTGAAATTAATAGAAAAAGACTGGGGAATCAAATGCTTAATATCTTTCAGAAACTGACGCAGCACAGTAATATCAACAAGAGTGCTGTTCATTTTATTGAAGATGTTAGCACAATCCCCTTCAATAATGGCTTTTTGAATACCATGATCTCTGGTCCAATTTATCCTAACAAAAACAGCTTTAGCTTCTGCCCAAGAAGAGTTGATAATGTCTTCTTTAAAAAGTATCCTGCCACCAAGGACAAATCCATCATTATCATGAGCCAAAATACCAATGCCCATTCCATCATTGCTCCAAACGGCATCCACGTTTATTTTAATAACTCCGACAGAAGGCTTCTTCCATTTTTCATTATCCGCAGACCTGGGGATTAAAGGAGGACTAGCAAAGTTATATAAACGAAACTCATCCAGAAAGTGCTTTGCTTTATCCCAAGTCACCTTAATTTCTTCATTGATCCCTTTGAAGATCAATTTATTGCGACTGTTCCAAATATTCCAGGTTACAATAACAAGGCTTTCAGAACCCATTTTATCCAGCCAATGCATAGTGTAACACTCTTACACCCGGTTCAAATGTATAAACCCAGTATAAGAGTATTAGATACAGTGTCAGAACTAAAAACGAGTATAGCAAAATTTTCTTTCAAATACTGTGTAATTGAATCGTTTTACTCAAAATATCACAAAATAATCAAGTATAATCAAAATCGAGACTTAAAACTAGTTTGAAAATAATGAAAATGTAATTTTTACTCAAAACAGGGCAAATATTGATACCACCATAAAAATATTGATACCTTTGTTCTAAAATCAATAAATATAGCCAAAAACTTAGTAATAATCTCCTGAAACAACTTAAAAACTTTCCCAATATTTCAAATCAATCCAAAACACAATTTTAACCATTTCATTCAATTCATGTAAATTTTCAAAGCAATATTGATAACTCATTCATTATAGACACATAAGTATACCATTTGTACATGTCATTTCACACAAAATAAATATACCTTGCCTTGCAATCTTCCGATGTTGATGTGATTTGATGAGAGACACCTAATCCAACCTTAGCTTCTCAGAGGTCTTATACCTACGCGTTGAAATAAACGCGTTAAGCCGGTGAAGGCTTAGTAAGTATTACAAGAGTCATTAATCATTCATCTTTTAATCACACTTTTCAAACTCATTCATATAATTATTAATTCATGTAAAATACATATCTTTTATGTGTATAACATTTAACTTACAGTAGTGTTATGAATTCACATATTCTTCCTCATTTCACATTTTAGTTATTCTAATCTCTTAGCTTAGTTAGTTTTCTCATTCTTTGATTTCTTATACATATATTATACTTACCTTTTATGTGATTATCATTTCACTTACTTCAATGTCACAATTTGTACATTCTTTCTTTTTCACCTTGTTTACCCTATTAACAAGACTCGAACCTTGGCGGATACACGGATCCAACCAAACACACCAGAATGGCACCCAGTGCCTCATTAGATAGTTCGAAGCAATAAAGTAACACCCAGTGTCTCATCGGCCTAGCCGAAGTAAAGTGGTACCCAGTACCTCATTGAATCTATCCGAAGTAAAATAATGATACCCAATGTCTCATCGACTCAAGGTCGAAGTATCCCTAAACTCTTCCAATCCTATGGCATGCCAACTATATCCGACTCAGCCCAACTAGTTAATAGGGATTCAACCATATAAATTTCAGTTTATAATAATTTTTCTACATTTTTCTATGATTTTTCAAAGTCAGAACAGGGGAACTCGATCCTACTTTGACCTTGTTACATAAAAACTAGTATCTCGAAATATACAATTCCTTTTATTTCACTATTTCTTCCATATGAAACTACACTCAATAAGATTTAATTACATATTTAATTCAACTCTTAACTCTTTTTATACAATTTTTGGTGGATTTTTGAAGTTAGTCCTCTGTTTTGTCCAAACTGTTTCAATGAGATTAATTCATTTATCATGCTTCTTTATACTAAATTTCATTCAATCACACATAATTATCATCCTTATAATTAAACATCTCATTTTCATCATGATTAATCATATATATTAAAATTATAATTACTTTAACTTAATTGTTACTAAGTCTTTTAATACTTGTAGTACTTACCTCACTTGTAGATAATTTCTTCTCACACCTTAGCTTTATCCTTTCCTTTTTCTTCAATTTGGTCCTTCTCATTCTTCCCTCTTTCTTCAATTTCATGCAAACACATATAAGCTTAAGACTAAAATTTAATATTTTTTCTTGCTAGATTATGTAAATATACATGTATGTCATGAAAATTGTATCATCTCTTACCTTTGCTCTTGAATTTCCAAAATTCTAATTCAATATCTATCCACTTTAACACTTCAAAGTGGACTCTATAAAGAAATTAAGGTGTCTACTAACTTCCCTCTATGCCTTTCTTAAGGAAATTTCAAAGAAAATAGAGGATTTTGAAGCTTGGAGGGCTTAACAATGGTGAAGGGACTAAATTGGAATAAAAGCAAATGTTTGGATGGAGAAGAATGACATGGACGGTTGGACTTTTTAAAGAGAAGATGATATTTTCATCTTTTATAAACTTTTTTTTTTCTCAATTTCTCTACAATTTTCAACTAAAATATCTCTCTTTAATTAAAATGGTAAATTAAACTTTTAGTCCCTAAGCCTTCCAACTTTACACTTTGGCCCAAAACTTTGCCTCCAAAAATATCTTCCACCAAATTACTCTTTTGCCCCTCCTTAATCAATCTAATTCCCATGATGACTCATAATTCAATTTGGATAAATTGCTATTTAGTCATTCCTCTTTTCTCATAATTACTAATTAATCCTTAAATTTTCCTAATCTTCTTATTTTAGCTACATATTCTAATTCTTGACTCCTTCCCTATACTGTTCCAACTCTGGTTCAAAAACACGGATGTTACACATAACATCCTCCATCCAATCAATGCAGTGGTCCCATGGTTTGTTCAGCAGCTTGCCATCAATGCTTCCCATTGTCAGAATTTATTTCGCTTTCTGACAGTCCCTAACAGCATGAATGGTTGATTCTTCCTCATAGTTACATCTAGGACAAGTCTTGCTAGCTTTAGGATGTATAGACGCAATTTTAAGATTTGTTGGCAGAAGATGATTAGCAAGTCTCCAGGTGAAGATACAGACCTTAGGCGACAAACATAGCTTCCAAATATTTTTCCAAAAGAGACGATAAGGCCCCAACCTAATTTGGTGAAGGAGGAGTCAAATGTAGTTGGCTTTAGAAGAATAACAACCATTTTTTAAATGAAACCAAATAACAAGGTTAGCCATATCAATATTTACGATAGGTAGCTCGTAAATTTTATCACCCATAATGTCCCCATAACACGCATTGACACGCCACCTATCCCACTTGCGAGAAGCAGGTTGCCAAAGCTCACTGACAAAAGACAAATCATTGGTAGCATCCATGTTGGCTAAAGATCTCCCATCCAAGCCTTCAAATCCCCAAGGGTCTTCCTTAAAGTTAATACTCCTACCATTTCCAACTTGCTAACCAAACCCTTCACGGAGCTTCATTGTTGCACTCCTAATACTGTTCCAAGCAAACAAAGCCCTTTAGGTGTGCTTAGTATTGAATATGTTTCCATTAGGAAAATATTTAGAGCTCAACACTTTGAAACAAAGAGTTTTCGTGTTGTTGATAAGGCACCACACCTGCCTTCCCAACATGACAACGTTGAAAAGCCTCAAATCCCAAAAGCTAAGGCCTCCATCCCTTTAGGGAGACACAATCTATCTCATCTGATCATAACCCAGCCACGCTTTTGATGCTTACTTTCCCACCAAAAATTGCAAATGCTTGTTTCCATTTTATTCATAATTCCCTTGGGAATAAAAAACATAGAAAAAAATGAGTTGAAAGTGATTGAAGGACAGCTTTTATGAAGATTTCCTTACCACCAAAAGAAAGAAACCTTTTTAACCATTCCTTAATCCTATTAGAAAATTTCTCTATAATTTTCCTAAAAACATTAGTTTTATTCTTGCCAACAATTAAAGGGAGACCCAAATAATCATTAATAGAATCAACTGTATGCATGCCAAGAATATTACCAAAATGGGAACATTGGTTGCTTGAGGTGTTAGGGCTAAAAAGAATAATAGATTTTGGTAAATTGATTTTTTGCCCCGAAGCACTTTCAAAATTTTCAATAATATTCTTCACTTTTTCCGCCTCAAGAACTTTATTTCTAATAAAAAGAAGGGTGACATCAGCAAAGAAGAGGTGATTAATACGAGGATCGTTTTGACTCGCTCTAACTCCTCACATTAATCCTTCTCTTTGCGCAAATAACATCATACGAGAAAAGGCTTCCATACAAAAAAGAAAAAGATAAAGATAAGGGGATAAGAGATCTCACTGTCTTAAGCCTCTATTGGGACGAAACTCTTTAATAAGATGAAAGTTGTATTTCACAACGTATTTAACCGAACGGACACTGTTCATGATTTTAAGAATCCACCGATACGGAAAGCTTATTTTCACAAGAACTGCCTCAAGAAAGTTCCATTCAATCCGATCATAGGTTTTGCTTGTGTCAAATTTGATGATAAACCCTTTATTCGGACCATACTTAGAGGTATTGAGGTAATGTGATAATTCATGAGCAATAAGAGTATTGTCGTGGATCATGCGCCCCGGGACGAAAGCGCTTTGATTCGGGCTAATACAATAGGATAGAACAGATTTCAATCTATTTGTCCAAACTTTAGAGAGGATTTTGTAGATAACTCTACAAAGACTAATAGGTTTGAAATGCGACATATCTTCAGGGTCGAAACTTTAGGAATCAAAACAATAATAGCGTTATTAATATCGTTAACTTGTCTGTCTCCATTAAGGATATCATGGCACGTCTTCAGCACATCTTTCCTAACGACCTCTCAATTTTCTTTGAAAAAGGTCCCCGAAAGACCATAGATGTCCGGAGCTTTCCTCGGGTCCATTTGATTAAAAGCGTCTAAAATTTCTCTATCTGTCACTAGTCTGTCAATGTCGTCTCCCATATCACTAGTAATACATCGAGGAATAATGTCAAGAACATCATCAAATTGATTGTTACAACTGGTGGAAAATAAAGTTTTAAAATAATCCTCGATAACCTCCCCAATGCCATTACTATCAGACACCAAAGGACCTTTGGCATCCTTTAGTTTATCAATCTTATTTTTTTTATGCCTATACGAAGCTCTCACGTGAAAGAATTTGGTATTTTTATCACCGTCTTTAAGCTAACGAATCTTGGCTCTCTGAGTCCAATAAGTTTCTTCCGAACTTTGCAAATATCTAAGCTCCGCACGAGTATTCCACAACACTTCAATACTATTATCATTTCTACAATCGTCAATGGTATCATCAATTTTCTTAACCAGATAACTAATAGATCTTTTACTATATTTGTACTTATTGCACTGCCAAGTGCCGAGGTTAAGACGGGTAGTGTTGATCTTATCAGTAATATTTCTATCTTTATTGCCCTAATTGTATTGGATAACTTTATTTGCCGCAACATCCTTAGACCAACATTCTTCAAAACGGAAAAGGAGTCTCGAGTCAATCATTCATTCTCTCGGTTTTCTACTACTCGAGTCAAGTAAAATAACGTCATGGTCTAAGCAAGCCTGACAAAGAACATTCGAAGAGAGAAAATGGACATTTCGAAGCCAACTAGCAGAAACAAGAAAACTGTCAAGCCTTTCCTTTACCAAATTATTGCCACCTCTATTTTTGGTCCACGTATACCAACCCTTGTCAGGTTTAACATCAACTAAAACCAGCTCCCTGATGACTTTTTTAAATTCTTCCAGCACAGCAATAGATTTCCTTCTACCCCCATCTTTTTCACTATCATCAAGAATTTCATTGAAATCCCTTCCAATCACCCAATCCTCTTTAACCCTTTTACAAATATTTCGTAATAGCTCCCAGGAGAGATGTCCTTGATTAGCTTCAGAATAACCATAAAAACCAGAAACCGAAAAGAATCTGTACCTTGCAAACAAACTAAGGCGTCAATATGGTTAGAAGAGAAGGATTAGATGTTAACGTCAACCCCGTATTTCCACATGAGAGCAAGACCACCCCTTTATTCGCTCGGGTCAATAACTAAACAGTCAGCAACATCGCACTTTCTACGAATGTGTTCAAACTTATTAGTAGTAATTTTTGTTTCACAGAGAAAAATATTTTCAGGGTTATTAGTAACAAGAAGTTACCTAAGTTTGAAAACTATCGTCGGGTTCCCCAACCCACGAAAGTTCCAGCTAAATGTTTTCATAATTCTCGGTGGGGCTGCTATCTAGCCACCGTCATTGAAAAGGACTCCTCTTCCATGATTTTCCTACGGACAGATCGTAAAGGGCTGTTATCACTCCCATCTCTCAAGCTTTTTCCTTTCTTCCGCTTGGCACTATATTTCCCTTCCTTATCCTTTGTAAATTGTATCATTTTCCTCTCTAAGTGCGAACATGAATTTGACTTTTCATCATGCATTTTTCCTTTACCCTTTTTATTATGGGAAAGCCACTGATTATCCTTTGCATTGATGCTAACTAAAATGCCCTCATTTGAGCTAACCGAGTCCTCATCCCTTATAATCTTGATACCAGATCTCCAACTTCCCATTCCAGGAGTCCCTTGTGTCAATTGGGCCCTCAACCAACTTCCAAATTGAAAATCATCCTTCCCCTTTACATAAAGACTGCACTGCATGATTTTATGACCAATCTTCCCGCACATGTAACAAAAATTTGGAAGACGTTCGTATTGAATACCGCAAAGGATCTCATTTCCATCTTTGCCAATGATAAAACAACTCTTCTCAAAGGTTTAGTTGTGTCAAGACGGATATGGATGCGCATGAATTTTGTCCAGCATCTCCCTCGATCTCTCCAGTCGATGGCAAGGTCTTCTCCAATCGTTCCTCCAATGACCAAGGCTGACTGTCTGTCCATTTCTTCTAACGAAATGTTAAAAATCCTTACCCAAAAAGGAACCCAAGAGAAATCATAGCTTTTTGGACTCTTGTTTTTTTCACACGGGACTAACGATATCAAGCATTGATCAAACAACCAGGGTGCCATATTGAGAATTCTTTCACGATCTTCTATCCATCCAAATTTTATCAAAAAAACTTTATCCAGGGCTACGAAACTGACAGGTTCTTTTGTAAACCATAAAGAACTAAGAACCATATACATTGCCTCCTTGTTGACCTTTTATTCAGCTAGGATTTTACCAACCGCCCATGCTTCATAACCCTCCGTACCCGATTTCGCTTCTGCATTACAAAGCACTCTCTTACTTTCTTCTTCAGTGAAAGTCAAGTTTGCCATTAGTTCGTTGATGTCGTCTTCCATAATGTAATCCGACACATACAAAGGAAAAAGAATGATAAACGCAAAACAATCTTTAAAAGAATCCTGCAAATCCACAAGAAAGCAAGAGAAAGGAACACAAGAGAAAAACTCGAAAACTAGAAAGGAAAACAGTTAAAAGCCAATTATAAAAGAAAGAAAACAAAAAAACTATCGAAAAGAAAAGCTAAAAAGAATATTTATTATTTACGTACAAAACATGCAAGCTTACGTTCCCGAGATACTTGACATTTAAAAAGTACGTGAAGAAAAGAGAAGAGATAAAAAACCTAGAACACCACGTGAAACAAAACCAAAAGGAAAATCACCCTATTAATGCAATGAGAAGAATTCAAGAAAAAGAGAAAAGAGGTTATATCGTCCAATTTGAGTGAGGTCTTATTGAAATGCAAACAACACCCAAACCGAAAAGATGGAAAAGGCGACAACCCTACTCCCTTAGAATCGACCGTGAAAAAACCTAAAAAGACTAAAGAAAACAAACACAAAACATTAAGAGAAAAAAAAATCAGACCAAGAAGGTCAAGAAATCCAGGAAAACACTCAAACAAGATAACTAATTAATAACAAGAAAAAAAAGAGAAATCCCTCAATCAAAATTGATTGAAAGAACTCAAAAGAAACTGAAACCGAAGGATCTGCCCATAGAAGGAGCAAATACGTCAGAAGGACACCGTAACACACCCACAACCACCACCCTAATACAAGTTTCAAAGAAACCTAAGAGATGGACCACAAATCAAGTTAGGATTTACAAAATTTTCCATTATTAGTTTTTATAAAACTATTAAAAACATGTGAAATTGTAATTTTATTTAATAAAATAATATGTATCACAATATTTTTATAAATATTTTAATTAATTGTTTTGTAATCATTTAAAATTATTTATTATATTAAATGATAAATAATATTTAATTATTTTTAATGTTAACAATATTTTATAACAATGTTAAATATTATTTTAACAAATAAATACATTATACATTTTTAGGGAATAAAAAAAAGGCTATATTTGAATCCACTAAAAATTTGATATTAAATAATATTTTAATTATACGTATGTTAAAAATAATATTATAGTAATAGAGTTAAAAAGTGGAAGGGTAAAATGAAAATTACCCCTTCATTTGGACATGCGTTTACTTCATTGGAGACCAAAGCTTTAATCAATTTTGAAAACAATCATTGTCAATTGAGTATTATCTCGACAGATATAGATATTGTTGTCAGTGAAATAAGATGTGAGTTTAAATGTATTGGAGTGAATTATCTTTTTATTTAAAGATTAAAGAGGGATAAATATAATTTTAAATATTATATAAAAAATAGATATTATAAAAATATATAATGAAATTTATATTAAAAAAAATAATCATTTGCTCAACAATCGAGGAAAAAAATGGTGCTAAACTCACCATAATGACACTAAACAAACATCCAAAGAGATCTACTTCTTTTGAGATTTATGATTGCTTATTATATTAATGTTGTTTTCAAAATTAAAACAAAATCTCCTTTTTAAAATATAATATGCTTTACTTTGTACTCAACAAGAATTGTTTTAATCCATGTAAATATAATTAGAGGTGAATTTAAGGGATATGTAAATATCTCGATCTCTTTTAAAATTAAAATTTTATCATTTTAACTTTTTAAATTAAAAAAAAAAAATCATGATTTCACCTCTCAACATAACTAAACTTTCAGCATGTAGTGGGGAATTGAGGGAATAGTAAAAATAGGTATTGAGATTGAGAGAGAGAGAGATGCAATGAATCAAAAGGGTATAATGAGGTTAGAGAAACATGAATGAACTTGTTGAAAGGCAGGGAGAGAGTGACCCCTCCACCGTGATTTGTCTTCCATCGATTGAAGACGAAAGATCCCAAAACCCAAAAGGTGAATCAAACCACACGTCGTTTATCCCCTTTCTCCCTCTCCCTGTGAACCAAACTCATCCACCTGCTTCCATTACATTACTTGCTTTTCTGGGCCCAATTATTTCTGTGAGTGGAACTAATTTCTTCTGCCTCCACTTCTGCTTCCACTAATCTATGCTTGCCACGTGCCTCATGATTTCTTTTCCTTTTCCTAATAATATTTTATTTTTTATATTAAATCACAATAAAAGTGTTCTAGTACTACAATTGATCGACGCGTGTTCAAGTAGGATACATGACATTGTAGCTAGTACTGTAAATCTTGCCCCACACATGTTCTTTTTTTTTGCTTTTGTCTTTTCTTATTCATTTTTTTATATTTCATATTGTGTCTTAGTTATTTCTTTTAAGTTGTTTTGGTGTTTATTTTAATTCTTGTATAAATTATTATAATTCCATTTTAATGAATTATTATTGTTATATCCCTTCAGCTTGGGACACCAAGTTACTCGGAAGACACTTTTATGTTAGACTCCAATTAATTTTACTTACTCCTTGAAAAAATTCTTATCAATTGCCCCATCAATTTTTATAAATGGTATTCATTTGATGCCTATATTTTTGTTTAAAACGTAATTTTTAAAGTCATCAAATCTCACGTGAGTTTAATTACATTGCATTACAATGAAAAAGGAATGACAAAATGTGTTCCATCACAAATACTCGTATGTGTCCTATAATAGTGGCATGATAGTGGGATTACCGCGTCAATGCTACCAAACATTGAACCTCCCTTATAAATGCCCTAACACAATGAAGAATGGATCAATCCTCAAGCATTCAATTTTGTTTATTGTCCTCACTCCTCGGCACACTTCTTTATATTTTCTGCTTCTTTGAACACTTAACTCCTCCGACTTTTCGTCCAAATAGAATAAATTGACCTTCATCAATTCTATTACTCCCTTCTCTGTGTCTCGTTCCTTATTGATCTTACTCATCAACAACTATATATATAATGCATAAAAAATATATAAAAAATTAAATAGCTTGTTAGAGTTATTTAATTTAGAGACAAATTATTTTATTATCTTATTTTAGTTAACAAAATATTATTTTTATCTTAAATCATAATTTCAAAGAGTTGGAGCTGCATGTCGTCCCAAAACTAGATTTAATATCTATATTTGATTCGTTTGGAGTTTTTTTTTTTTTTAAATGATGTATTTAAAAAATTTGACCCACCACATTTTACTTGTAAATTGAGTGCTTCAATAGAAATATTTACTTTTCCTTGTAAATTGTAAATGTTAAGTGTTTAATAATTTAAAATCTCCATTTAATTGTAAATAAACTATAAACTTAATTTCCATAATTTATAAAAGTTAATGGGTAATTATTATTTTAATTTAAAATTAAGTTTGATTTAATGAAGAATTAAGAAAAGTTTAAAGGGGCAGGGAGTGGTGCACCACAAAGAGACAGATGAATTTGTATTACATTGAGCGATTTCTATTGGATTGAGTGCAGCCAACAGATGCATAATTTGGCCACATGTGATAGGTAAATTATCAGTTCATTATGTTGGCATCACATAAATTTTCTGTTTTTAAAAAACCAGATATTAGCAATAAGTATCCAAATGAAAGTTTACTACCTCACAACCAAATTATAATAAAAGAATCATAAAATCCATAAAATAAAAAATAAATCTAAAGCTATAAGAAATTTCCAAAATATATCAAAATATATTTATGCAAAAAAAAAATATAAACTATTTTAGAAAACCTACAATTACAAAAAAAAAAATTATGAAAATATAAAAAAAATTCAGATTTTTCTCAAAATAATAAAAAAAATACTGAAATTATAATTATAAGTAAACTTTGTTTTTTTTTTTTTTAAATTAATGAAATTTAAAAAATTCAAAATAGTACCTAAATTTCCAAAAAAATTGTAAAAAAAAATTGAGAATTTCTTCTAACAATTTTTTGAAATTATGAGAAAAAAGCAAAAAAAAAAAAATTTCTTAAAAATTTAGAATAATTCTAAATTTCAGATTTCTTTAATTATTTTAATCTTAAATAATTATTCAAAGAGTTAGAGCCATATGTTTACGCACGAGTCATTTAAGATCCATATTTTTTCCATTTGATTTTTTTCTCATTTGTAAAGGTTTAATTGGTAAATTAGTACTTAAAGTATACATCTTTTCTATATTGATACCTAAACTATTTTTTTTCCTTGTTGGTACTTCAATCCATTATTAATCAATGATGACCAATAATGACCTGACTCAATTACATAAAGACATATGATAAAAGAGTCACATATATACTTATTGTTGAGCGGTTATTGATCAGTGTTAACCAAGTTTTTATTGGCGTTGATTGACATTCATCCGTCAAAATGTAATTTAGATTTTTTTTTATTTTTTAGTATAAATATATTTTGAATTATTTATATTTTTAAACTTTTGTTTTGAATTTTATGAAATGTTTAAACTGTTATTTTAATTTTTTATAATATATATTTTAAATTATATATATTTAAAAATGATACAATTAATATAATATAAAATAAATATGCATGTTAGGTTTTTATATATTTTTTAAAAAATGGTTTTTAATTTTATAAAAATTATCTTTCTGAATTATTTTGATATGAATAAAGGGTAAATATTCTATCAATCATCAGTGGAGTAAAAAAAAAGACCTCTATAAGCATATTTAAGATGATGTCAAATATTTTTTATTATATCCTAAAATAAATGATATCAACCCAAATCCACTTATAAGGTTTTACTCCATAATTATCCATAAATAAATACATAATAATACTTATGCATTTTTTTGTCATGTGGCAAATTTTAATATATTGTTTTTTAACGGACATAATAATTGGAGTTATTTAAGTAACGAAAATATAATTTAAGTATAATTCTGGTTAAAATTTTAAATAATAAGATAGGAAAAATAATATAATTTAAGTATAATTTTTATTTAAACCTATTTTTAAATAATAGGTTTGATTAACACATTTACTTGCTCATCGATTTTAGTATATGTATTTGATTCATTAAAAATTAATTTTCCTTTTACTTTTAATGATTCATATGAATCAATTTAAAATATTCATTTAATTCTAAAACTTAATCACAAATTTATCTTTCATAATTAATAAAATTTAAAATTATTTTTCATTAAATAAATAATTAAAAATTAAAAGCCTAGGCATTAACGGAAATATTAAAAAGTTAAAACAATTAAATTGGGATAAGGTAGCACGTTTGGATGAAAGGGCAGGGAGTGGGGGCAGACCATTTCTATTAGATTGAGACATTGAAGTCAGTATAGCAACAACTAAAGGAGATCAATTCGAATTTTCTTTTAAATAATTAATATCTAATTTGGCCCTTGTATGGTAAATTATTATTTAAATTGCTCCCTCATAATTTTTCCCTTTCAAAATTAATGTGATAATAAGCATCCAATAAATGCTTGCCACATGTTTAAAAAGCTATTTTGAAACCAAAATTCTCATTGCCAACTCATAATAAGGAAATAGAAATCATAAATATTCCAAAAAGAAAGGTGTATGTTTCTGAAAGGGTTAATATTTACGAAAATACCTGAAGTTGACACTTTATATAACTAAACAAAGTGGTTTTTTTTTTAGGTATATGATTAGCATTGTTAAAATATGTAGATGTGATACTGATGATCATTAGCATTATTATATATTTTTTTTATTTTTTCACCACATGATAAAATATGAGGCTGTCACGATAACTATGCTATGATTTTTAAGCTTAGATAGTAGTTATGTTCAAAAAAAGTTCAAGTAGCAAGTAATGGAGATACTCATGAGTCGAGCATAAGTATAATATTAACATTTTTTATATTTGTCTAAGCTTAGCCTGATCCGAAATATGGATATAAGATTTTGTCTAAACTCGTTAATATTTGCCAAAGACTAACACATGCTCATTTTAAGCTCACCGATATTATTTTTTAATTTTTTTTAAAAATATTTATATTATATTATTTTAATATTTAATTTTTTTATTTTTTTTATTTATTGAAAATTTTTACATAGTGATCTTAACATTATTTTAATGTTCACATTAGAACAGTATTATATATTTAGTATAAATTTAATTTTTTTAACGTGTTATAAATTACATAATATATATAAAAATAACATAATACAAAGTATTATAAACTTAAAAACGGCTCGGACATTGAATGTTCAAGCTCGAGATTGATATATATTTTAAACGAGTTTAATTTTTTTGTCAAGTTCATTTTTCGAGTCTAATATTTTTACTCATACCCTCCCAAATTTCAAGTGAGTTTTTGAGCTTGGACGGATAGTCCAACCCATGGCCAGTTCTAGCACGTAAGTATAAGTTGTTTAGTTTAAGTAACTTGGTCTATCTTTGTAATTTTTTATGAAAGGAAAGCTGAGGACATGTTTTTTTTTTTTTTTTTTTTTTAAAAGAAAAGTTTTCATGATCCATGCTCGTACGGGAATACGTGTGTATATTATTATGAAAGCTTTTGAAACATGATAAATATGCTAGTAAAATCTTAGAAGATGTTAGTTTAAAGGAAACACCACCTTCTCGATGCTTACAGAGTTCCATGGAGTTGGGAGGTTAAGTTCAGTGTTAAAGCAACTCCAACCATGTATTTCGCCTTTACTATGTCCTTTCTACATATGGGGTTACGCGAAAGCTGCAAAAGTTTGTAAGCAAGTTCTTTCAGCCTTTCCAAACCTCACACATCAATCCAAAGCTTTCCAAACAGGTGGGAAATTGAACCAACTTTGAGATGAAAAACATTAGGTGTTTGATCTTTTTGAAGCACCAATTTTGAATGTGCCCTTGTTTTCCTTGCTCGGATTTTACTATTTGCTTCCCACTTTCAATATTTTTCCTTTAAAATATGAAACCAATCCAATAACTGTATTTGAATTCATGCTCTCTTCATTGCTACAATAATAGTACCAATTAAAGATTTTTGTGGACCGGATTAGATCTAGATATGATGTTAAAATTGTTTATGTTTACCTGATCTTATCTACCCAAACTCATTTTAAGCTTATTCATATTAATTTTAACATATTGTTTTCAATATAATATTAATAATTTTATTTATTTTTATTTATTAAAATTATCTATATATGGTCATCTAAATATTTTTTAATATTTGCATTATAGTAATGTATAGATTAATTTTTTTATGGGTTATAAATTACATAATATAAAAAAACGACACAATATAAAACATTATAAATTTAAAAATTGGGTCGGGTCGGGTTGGGTCAGGCTCAAACTCCAAATGTTTAAGTTCGAGTTCAATCCATATTTTAAACGAGTTTAATTTTTTCGCCTAAACTCATTTTACGAACCTAATATTTTTATCCAAATTTTTCTAAATTTCGAACAAATCTTTAAATTTAAGCAGATACTCCAACTCAGGCTTAATCAAAATAGAAGTATTAAAATAGTTGATATTATTCATGTCCGTTTTATAGTTCATGTTTGGGCTGCGTGGCTGTTCCTCCCAACAATGTCATCTCCAAGGTTTGAACCTAAATCCTTTCCTTGAGAGTGTAATGCGCCTTACCAATAATATATTAAATATTGACTCACACAATAAATTATAAATGTATTAATTATGTCATGAGTTAGCGTCAATCATAACCAACGAATGCAATACCAGTTGCAACATCTAGCATGTAACTGTAACTTGTTTTATTTAGTTGGCATGTTTTGATCAAAGCTGTTCAAATTTTTAATCGTTTAACCTTTAAGATTTTTAACAATCCAGTATTAAAACATAACATGCGAGAGTTAAACCAAGCAAAACTTGTATCCAAAATTTCAACGTGATCGAAGCTGTTATAAATAAAAAGTTTGATGTGGAGAAAATCATAACGGCAATCTAAAATTTTTATATAAATAGCATCTGCCTTTTCAACCTTCTAAGGGCTCATCATAAGATGAGAAATTGGCTTTTGACTAAGAAATGAGAGAAAGTTTCCATTAAAAAGAAAAAGAAATGAATATAAATGTAATCCACAAGTTAGTAAACTCCAAGATTTTATTTTTGAAAGTTACAATCGAATCCACAGTTTTAATAACAATCAATTATTATAAATATTAAATTAAATAATTAATTTAACAATTTAATTTTAATTAATTAATCAAAATAATTTTTTTTTTTTAAATTCACATATAATTTGCGTATGATATTTAAACTGTTAACTTTGATACTCTCAAAACCTCAATCTCAGCTCACACAATTAAAACCACTCATTGGTTAGATTTTATGAGGCTGCAAGTTAATATTTAGGGATAATTTTTCATAAAATTAAAGTTGGAATGACATAAAAATTAAAAAGAAGGAAACAAAGACAAAAGATGTGGGGATCAGGTCATATCAAAATTATCTTGAATTAATTTGGAAAAAAAAAATTAATTAATTTTTTAATATTTTTTAAAAAAATTAAGTTTATTCAAGTCATAAAAATTCTTTTTTTTTTTTTTTTTTTAAAAAGTCATAAAATTTTTTAAATATATATTTTTTAATTTTTTTAATTTTGTCGTAATCGCATTACCACATCAACAATTGTCATTAACATGAAAAGCCATATCAGTATTGTTAATAGCAACCTAAGTGATGTAAAAGTCAAAGACAACAATGTTGATGAAAGAATTTAATTAATGCAATTTGAGAATTTGAATGCATTTTTATGTAGAAAAGCTGATTTTTTTTGGTACTTGTTGATTTGGTTTCCAACATCAAATGAATTTATGGGCCGTGATTTTTTTTTTGAACATGATTATTTCAATTTTAAGATTAAATTGTTGATGAAATCATAAATAATGTTGAAAATGTTGATTTTTTTTTTTAAATACTCACTCGAACTTGTAATGATAAAAAGAATTTTGGAATAGTATTTTTAAGAAAAAAATTTATGTTAGTATTGTAATTAATTGACTATTTAGATTAACTAATGAGATTATAAAAATAAAGAAACTAAATTATTTCAAAAATTGAAGTATATTGAATCAATCCAAGAACCTTAGGGCATTCAAGTTATATATGAAACATAATATTTTAATTGAAAAGTTAACTATATTAATTATTTAGTCTAACTAATAACGTTATAAAAATATAGGGATCAAATTATGTTAGAAATTAAAGGCAAAGGGATTGAATCTTAATTTTAGACATATAAGAGGGACTAAAGGTAAAATTTAATGTTTCCTTATAGTATAAAGCAAGAAAAGGCATAATAACAACTTTAGCCCTAAACGTTTACATCTTTTATCAATTTGACCGTTATTATTTTTTTTCTAGCTAAATTTGGCTATCGATCTTTTAAAAAACGTCAAAAAATCAAATTATTTTTTTTAATAAAAATACTGACTAAAACATTATTTTTAAATGATGTTGACATGTCAATCTGTGTGGTAATTTATGTGTACTTTATACTGACATGATACTATTTATCTTATATGTCATACCAACAAATAATTTAAACGTTACACCTCGAAACACATACGGTTAAGTATTCAAATTAAACAAGAAATAATTATAGGCTTGATTGTTAAGTGTTGGTGCCCCTTCCTAAAGATCCTAGGTATTTAACCAACTTTTCCTATATTGACTTTGCACTTTACCCCTTCTCAAAATTCTAGTTGAACTAGCTTTCCATCTTTTTTTTCTCTCATTCTTGCACCCTATTTCCTTCATTGTGTTGTTAATTATCTTTATTTCCCTTATTGAATCGTTCCTCATTCGTTTAATTTTTATAATTATTTAGAATAGTCGTTAGTAGCATTCGATATTTTTGTCAAGAATCGGTAAGTACATTTCGTTTCAAAGATTAGATCCCGTATTTCCGTAATATCATAGTTTGACGTGAATCTTTTCAACTCATTAATCAATTTCTTTAGGATTTCACTGAAATCCCTACCATCGAAATTAACATATGAATACTTGTATGGTTGTCGTTTGAAGGGCCGAATCTAGGTGAATTGGATCAGCATCGATCGTAAGGAGTGCAAATCAAACACGTGGTGAAAGGTGAATGTCTTTTCCAAGTGAATCTGTGGTGATCGAGTGCAGTTTTAGGGCCACATGGTCTCCCACACGGGCGTATGGACCACACGAGTGGACCAAACGACCATGTGCACCTATAAATTTTAGGGTAGTTCGTGAACCATACAGCCTCAACCTGTTACACAACTTGTCACACAGCCGTGTACCTCTTCTCACACGAAATCAAGCTGCCACACGATCGTGTGATCCCTGTTTGCCCAAAAATTTGTGACATGTTTAGTTGAGTCCTTGTATGATCCCCGAATTGTTTTTAGAGTTTTTGTACACTCGATTAAACTCCTGATATTATGTATATTCTGGAATCTATGATATAAATGACTGAATTGTTATAGTTATATGCATGATATGTGAATGAGACATGCCTACTGTCACTGTATACTCAATGATCTGTTATAGTTACCACTGCTTCTATAATTATGATTGCATGTTGAGCATGCTTACTGTTTCTGTTAAACTGATTGCATGAACGCATGACTATTGTTTTTGTTTTGTTCCATTAATAGCATTTCATATTGCATTGCATGGGGCGGGACAATATGAACAAAGGAAATATTTAGGGGCATATTCAGGGGGGTTGAAAGAGGTTCGACCCTCCTAAAATGAAAAATTTTCAATTTTAGCCTTTTAAAATTTTAAAAACTTTAAATTAGTAAAGGTAAAATTGCATTTTGACCCCCCTAAAAATGATAAAAATTTGATTTAATCATTTAAAAATTATAAAGATATAAACAATTTAATCTCAGCCCCCTTAAAAAATTTTCCTGACTTTGCCCCTGGAAGTATTGGCAGTTTAATAATCTGCAAACACCGGTGGTTCGTCCACAACTTACTGGCAGTTTATCTGCAAACTTTTTATCTGAAATAATGGTGGTTTACCCAGAACTCTTACTATAGTGTGTGGCGGAGTTGAGTAAGATATTTCCTGATAAATTGAAATTGCATCGCCATTCATAACCATGTACAAGCAAACTGAAAATTCTGAAATGCTATGTTCACTGAATTGCTATATCAATCGTGATTGTTCTAAGAACTGTTATTTTGTATGCCTAATCTACTTTTTTAGACTCACACTAAGCTCTTTAAGCTTTCCCCTCTTATTTCAATCTCCACAAATAACCCATAACATTAGGACACAAACTCGACATTTGAAAGTCTCGACTCGAATTATTTCTATTAAAAGTATTTTAGACTTAATATTTATAATATCTATTATTTGGAAACTGTAATGTTTTTTATAAACTGTGGTATGAAATTTTTAATTTGGGGTTTATGTGAAACAAAATGCTTGCATAAAAGTTAATACATACATGCCATACTGTAATAATATAAAATTTTAAAACGCAAAATCTAATAGTAGAAAAATTGAAAAGCAAATTAATATATTTTATAGATAATTAACTAATTTTTTTTATCTGCGTACGAGTTGAATAGGTACAATTTTAAAATATTATGGTATAAAATTTAAATAGATTAAAAAATTTCAATATATATATATATATATTATATGCTCAAAATATAAAAAGATAAAATTTTTATCATATTTTAATAATAAAAGTGGTTTCAAAATTTAATATATTACCAACATTTACATGCTATTAATTAATTTTTTTTTATGAAAATAAAAAGTTGGTTTCGAAAGTAATTTAAAGTTGTAATTGAAAACAAAAAATATATGCAAATAAATTGAATACAATTTAACGATATTGTTTGTTATATAACACAATTGCATAAATATATTAATTTAATAATATTTTTAAATAAATAAAATAATATTATATATTAAAACTATATTTAGTTAAAAAAACTAAGCCTATTTATACTTAAAATTACTTCATAAAGATAGAAACATTTTATTAATTTTGTCACGAGGTATACATTAGTGATTGTGAATTTTTTTTAATTGTATACTTTTTTTAAAAATATTTATTTATTAAGTAAAAATGTATTGTTTTGTTGTTAGAGAAATATTAAATAAAATTAATGTAGATAACGGTGTAAATTAAAATAGTGAATTAAATTTTTCAGTGAATTTTTAAAAAATAGTCATTTAGTGGAAATAAAAAGTTAGGATTTTTTTTGGAAAATGACCATATATTTTTATCAATTTACATAAAAATGTTTTTATTTAATGAGTTCGGTGGGCCAAAATTTTATAAAAAGGAAGGCTGAAGTCCAGTTCAATTGGAAGTTATAGGTCCATGTAAGTCATTTTTATATAAAGGTCTAATTCTACTTTTACTCCCTATTCTCTTTATACATTTAAAATTTAATCCCTATACGGCAGGAATTTAATCACTCTAATCTTTTGATTTGAAAACTAAATCCTTATTGCTAACCTTGTTAATAGACTTTTGTTAAATCAAAATATATGGTGTTTTTTTTTTAATAAACTCATTATAGATTTTGATCATATCTGTTTTGTTTTACACAATGCCTAGAATTACACATAGCCCCTCCTAACCTATAAATAGGAAGATAATGCGCTTTAACACACTCGAACCCACATCGTCCTTCATTTAATTGTTAACTTGATTGAGATTTATTTAATATTAACTTTTACTTAGTTTTATTTATTTCTCTTTTGTTATGTTTTATTTCCATCTCTTATGTTATTGGTAAATTTACAATGAGCTAAAGTATTAATGTGGTTGTGAGATCAGTAAGTTAGTGACTAGTGATTAAAATCTTATCTAAAAAAGATGGTTGTGATTTAATCTTTTTGATTTGTGCACAAGCTATTAATTCTATGTGATAGAAAGAAGTAAGTCGAGGAACTCCTTAATTTTGCTTTAGCACTCTAATCAAGAGATTACTCAAGATTGGTTTTAGGTAACGTCCTCCCGTTAAAGACCCAGATAACCAAGAGTGAAGCTGATAATTGTAGTATTATAACACTTGGAGGTGGGAAGGTGTGGCAATGCCATTTGTGCTTTCCAAGCACTTGACCTAAATTTGAGACGTGTCCGCGTCATTAATTCTAAATTCAGATTAATTCAACATAATTTATTAATTGTCATCAACTGAAGGTGATACTTTACCGTTCCATTTACGAATTGATATTGAATAAGTAAAATCAATCTATTATCATTCCATTTACTTACATTCGATTTGTGTATTCTTTATATTTATTTGTTTTAATATCTGCGGATTTGTATTAGTCAATTAGTGAATCAAGTCAATTGGCTAAAGTCATTCGCACACATTTTTTATGAATTTAATTTTCAAAATATCTTTTAATAAATTTATTTTAAAAGTAATTATCACTAGATAATAAAATTATGTACTTACAATTATCGAAAAAATATATAATTTTTTAACACAATGCACTTCCTCGTAATATATATTTTTATTTAAAATTTTGAATAAAATCAAAGAGCGTGATGAACCCAATCAAGCTGGACAGCCATCTTATTCATGCATTCATTATTAGCATCCAAAGTTAAAAGCTATCATCATGCTCTTTAGCTTCTCACGTGTCATCTCATCCACTGCTTTCGTTATAACGAGTGGTTTTAATGGTAAAAATATTATTCATCTTAAAAATTTAGGTTCGAGTATTTATATATGCGATGTGTGTGTATATTATCAAAAAATTAAAAATATATAAACAAATATTACTATATAATCACATTAACATATTTAAAAAAAATTCGATTACCATAAATTAATATCTATAAATATTTTGCCATTTATATAAATCTAGTGTAAGGACTTTTTTTTTTATTCTTCGATCGTGAGTACATTTGATTCTTAATTAAACAAGTTGAATAGACTGATTGAAATCGATTTCTTCCATATTCTCTTAAATCAAGTGGAATAACAGAGCCAAACTGAAAAGCTTAGCAGCTGCCATAGCCATACATCTATTTAAAAGGTGAAAACTCAAGCAAGGATAAACTGACTATTCTACTCTCTTTCTAGCAAAAGTGAAACTGATTTCTCTACCATATTCCCTTATTCTTATTCGGATTAACCCTATATTTAACCCATCACATCCCCTGATGAATCACCCTGCTTCCAACACAGTCATCAAATCCAACGGCTGGAATTTGTTATGCCAAAAGAAAAATCTACACTACGAGGAGTTTTTTTTTTCTTTTGAAGATTAGTAGGTTAGGTTCTTATTGCCCGCCAGATTCCAACATAACTATGAAAATTAAATGCGATTACAAGACATTGATATGATATCATAATTGAAAATACGACACAAATACGACGAAACATAATAAAAAAAAAGTAGGCTTAAATATAAACTTGGTATCAGAATTTATCCACTTATATTAAATTGGTATTTAATTTTTTTTTGGTCTTAAATTGATATTTGAATTTTTTTCGATAAATTAGATTGATAATTTTTTGTAACATCGCTTCTCATTTAATGACATGACAACGTTAACCAATAACGTGGAGTCACGTGAATTGGTACCTTTAAAAAAAGAATTAGCACTAACTATAATTAAAATGTTAAAACATTTTCGGCCGGAAACATTTAGAAACATTTATTAAAAACATCAATTAAAACATTCTCTTTTTGAACACTTTACCATTGAAAAAGTTGTTGAGTTAGTTGCTTGTTTAGTTGTGACTTAAGAAATAAATTAAAATTTAAACAAAAAACAATGAACACAGACAATTAGATACATAATTTAGATTGGATCCTACATGTACAGAAACTTTCCCAAAAAGAAATTGACTATAATGTTCATAATACAAGAAATTAATTAAGCCCAGCCACACTCACTAATGCTGCAACTCAGTCTCATAAAATTACAATGATGAACTCTCCCCAACTAAAACTCTCCCTATGAAAGCTTAGTACAAACTAATGGAGTTGTTTGATTACTCAACATTTTGCACTACAAAAGTTCCTCTCAATAAACGAATAAGTGAACATTCTATCAACAATATCTCCTTTAAAATAGCTATGTGAGATCACAAAATTTGTTGCAGGGGATTTTCTTAATTTGCTGCACAAAATCATGTGAAAAATTACAACATAAAACAAACTAGTTGCGCCGATTAAATATTAGTTCGATTGGTATGAATATTGTTGTCAATACAGAAAAACGTGAATTCGAGTGCGCTGAAACACATTATCTTCCTATCTATAAGTTGAGGAGGGACTATAAATAATTCTAAGGATTGAATAAAAAAGGATTATATGATGAGTTGGAATTTGTGACTTGTTGCACCAACAATGCATCCTATCTATAAGTTGAGGAGGGACTATAAATAATTCTAAGGATTGAATAAAAAAAAAGATTATATGATGAGTTGGAATTTGTGACTTGTTGCATCAACAATGCATGGTAGGACTTAGAATGGGACTTAATATTCCAAAGTTCTAAAGACGTTAACCTTAGTATTGAGTAAATACTTCATGACTTATCAAAATTTATATCAAACATAAAATATTTTAAAATTATTATTTTATCCACTATTAATAATATAAAAAAAATTCTACAAGTAACTATTTTTTATTATTTCACTATACACTAAAAACAAACTGTAGAAATCATCTTTTTTTGGAAAACGACGTGTTTCGAAAATTATTTTAATGTTGGAAAATGGGAGTCACCACCAATCCTTTATTCGGTGTGATTGGATCACCACAAGACGTTTTTAAAAAATCGTTTTGAAAACATGTAGGTTTTCGAAACCCAGAAAAACAAGTTCGAGAGTCGGTTACGCATGAGGAAGGATTAGTACCCTCATACGCCCAAAATTGGTACTGTATTGATTATTTTCGGGTCTTAATTTGTAAAATTTAAAAGCTCGAATAAAGTTTAAAATACGATCATTGAATGCATGAGTTATATTTAAAACGTCCCCGTTTTGAGGGTCTTTAAAAGGCCATTTTAGGTTTTTTTTTTTTTTTTTTTCATTTTTCATTCCTTTTTCAAAAAAAAGTTTTTTAAAACTATCTCATTCTCTCAAGTTCGACCGAACCTAGCCCCTCCGTCCAAGGCACGTCGCCGGTCACGCGCGGCTGCTTGCTGTCTCCGATCAATGCCCGTCGCCGTGCGCCACCACTCCTCCGTCTACACACCGATCACGCGCCTCCACATGCGGCTTTCGAAGGTAGATTTCTTCCCTTCTAATCTTTCTTTTAAAGACCCGTTTTCTCTTTTTAAATCTTTAAAACTTGCACTTAAAACATGAAAAAATTTTAGATCTGAAACATATTTCGAAAGTTCTTTGATTTGGTGTTGATTTTAAACCGAAATCAGATATTATCCCCTTTCCCTTTTGCTTTCTGTTTGTGTTTTTTGACTCCTTTTACTCTCTTTTCGTGTTTCCATTGCAGATCTGCATGAGAAGGGGCGTTCCCACGACTGCGGACGACGGATCGACGTGCTCCGATCAAAGGACAATAACCGATCGACTTGAACGTTTTTGTGCACTACAGCTTTGAATTCTAACTCGAATCTGTACCTGTTGCCTTATGCCTGTTCCATTGTCTCTGCTTGCTAACAATTTCTCCTATTTAGATTTGTAAAACACTTTGAGAATCTCTTTGTTGTATTGATTTTTTGAATGTAACAGTCAGTTCGTATATTGGTTTTTCAAAAAGGATTCGTAACCCATTACAATATTTTCATTCTGGCTTTATAGCCATTTTCATAATGATTGTAATTTGTTCTTTGCAACTAAATGTGCATCTTTTCCTTGCAGGTAAAAATGACAGTGGTGGTTATGGTAGTCGGCGTTGCAGGAGCAAGTTTAAATTGGAGGTGGCAACTTGGGTCTGGTCAATGCTGACGTGACGCTCCCGATTGGTTGGGGTTGAGGTGACTGGTGCAAGTGGCTAAATGTCTGGGTCAATGATGGGTAGTATAATGGGTCAAGGGTTTGGGCTTGTATTTTGGGTAGTGAAATGGATATTGGGCTAATCGAAATTGGCCAATTGGACTTTTGTAATTTGGACTTTTACTTTAAAGGGTTTGTAAATTTGGACATTAATTTATTTTAATTTTATTTGGGCTTTTAATTTTAATATTAAGTTTTTAAATCTATTCAAATTTAATTAAATTTAAATTTGCTTTTAAATTTAAATTTAAAAAGATAAATTTAAATTTAAAAATAAATTTAAACCAATTTAAACCTAATTTTAAAATCAAAATTTGATCCAAAATTTAAGCCCGATTAAAATTGGGCTTCAAGACAAACTACTATGAACAAAAAAAAAATCCAATAATATATATATACATGTTATGACGTGAGAGATTATAAACCAATACAAATACAAATACACGTGTAATTGCTATATCTAATGAAAACTCGTTCACGTAATAGCCCTTGGAAAAAATGTAGAAGAAAATAACCCTTTGTTTATTAACTGTAGATTCATTATTCTACACATGCAAATACCCTGTTCTGGTTTTTTTTTTTTTGTCTATATAAGAACCCTACTTTGTTACGTGACTCTACACCGAAAAACATTTTAGATAGTTCTTGAGCTTTCTTCCATATTTCCAGAAAGCAAGGAACATATATATTTCTTTCCTTTCTTTTCCAATCTTGTTTCTCTTTGTACTTTGTTCGGTTTGGTTTCAGAGAGAAATGGCTGGGATTGTTGTGATTTTTGATTTCGACAAAACTATTATTGACTGTGACAGTGATAACTGGGTTCTTGATGAATTGGGTTTCACCGATTTGTTCAACCAGCTTCTTCCTACCATGCCTTGGAATCCTCTCATGGTATATATCATGATTTAAACCTTAGACAATTTAAAACTAATTAAAACTTCAATGCTTAAACTTTAGACAATTTCGTGTTTTGTTTATGTGGTATAAAATTGCAGGACAAGATGATGAAGGAGCTTCATGCTCAAGGAAAAACCATTGATGACATTGTCGAGGTTCTGAAACGAGCTCCTATCCATCCTAGGATAGTCCCTGCCATTAAAGCAGCTCATGCTTTAGGGTACTTTTTCATACTATGCTTCTTTCTTTCTTTTTTTCTCGACTATAAAACCATCATTTGGTGATATAGGAACTTAGAATGGTGATCAAGTTGTTGTTGCAGGTGTGAACTCAGGGTTGTTAGTGATGCGAACATGTTCTTTATTGAAACAATTCTGGAGCACCTTGAATTGAGGGAATATTTCTCAGAGATCGACTCCAATCCTAGCTTTGTCGATGAAGAAGAGAAACTAAGGATCTTCCCTTATCATGATTTCACCAAGAGTTCCCATGGCTGCAATCTCTGCCCCCCAAATATGTGCAAAGTATCATACTTTTTTTTCATCACTAGTTTAAAAATACCTCCAAAACCATCTATTGGACCAAGAGATTATTTTTAATGGACTCCTGAACTTGGGGATGTTAAGATTATGCATAAAAGAACATAGGATGAACCAACTGAGCATAACCTGATTCGTTTTTGGATTTGTTGACACCACTTTAATAAAGTAATGTTCCATATGGAGAACATAATCTTGACATGGTTAAATAAATTTTCTTAATTATGTGATATTCACAAATATGATGCCAAAACATGTTTTCAACAGTTTTTTTCCTGGTTTGTGGTTGGTGAAACAGGGGAGGGTGATTGAAAGGATTCAAGCTTCTTTAGAAGGGAAGAAGAAAATCATATACCTTGGAGATGGCAGCGGGGATTACTGCCCAGGCTTAAAGCTTGGAGAGGCAGACTACATGATGCCAAGGAAGAATTATCCAGTTTGGGATTTAATTTGCAGGAACCCAATGTTGATGAAGGCTGAGATCTATGAATGGACGGATGGTGAAGAGCTAGAGAAGGTTTTGCTGCAACTAATCAACATGATTTCGCTTGAAGAAGACGATGCCAATTCTTCCCAATTCATCTCCGTTGACTGCAAATTGCAGACCATGTCGGCAGCCAAAAATGCCTTCCCTCATGCCCTCCCGGTTCCTCAGTAGATCGATGCCATTGCTCATATATATTAGCTGAGTTGGTCGAAAGGGTTTTCATTGTTCGGCTGCAGCTGCTTTTTTCTTTTTTTTTTTAACATGAAGTGTGTGTTTTTAGATGCCTCTGAATAAACTTTGCGAATAAATGATTGCAAAGTGTCGCCAAACTAAAGTTTCTTACTACATGTGCTGGCTGTATCATTGAGTCGACTCGAGGTGTAACTCGTGAAAAGTTATTTGACTCAATTTAATATTTGAAGTCTGGTTTGAGTTAGTTAAGTTGGTTATCAGCTTGATCTATAAATAAAACTGAATCAGTTGAACTTGTTCAATTCAGCTTATTTTGTAAATAAGACTTAATCATTTAAACTTAGACTTAATGATAAATTTATTCATTATTGTCGGTATGTTTTGTCAAAATGTTATTAATTGTATTTTTTTAATTTTTTTGATCATCAACATTTGTTCTTTTTTTTTTTTAATTTGTTTTTTTATAATAAATTTAATGAAAATATCGTTAAAAAAAGTTAACGGAAATTATGTAAAATTTTTTATATGAAATATTTGTAATGAGATGTAATTTATTATTTAGATTAATCGATAAAATAATTACATGTGAAAAATAATAAAATAAATATAAAGAATAAAAAGGAGTTGGAAAATAGAAAACGTACAACTTTGGTATGAAATGGAGGATGCTATAGTGGGACAAGACGATGTGATTAGTATGGGACTCTATTAAAAGCAAATTAAGATGTTACTATTATTATCTCTTTCTTTTCAAGTAAGATATTATTATTATTATTATTATTATATTGATTGAGTTTTAGTTCGATTAATATCAGTATTGTTGTAATTACAAGAAGATGTGAGTTTGAGTGCGCTGAAACACATCATCCTCCTGATTTGGGAGGGTTTATTAGTAGCTCTAGATATTATATAAAAAAACTTAGATATTGTAAAAATCTATAATAAAATTAATGTTGAAAAAAAAAAAGTAAGATACTATGATTATTTTGTTTTAAATTAAAAATAAAAATATATGGACTACAAACAAAAGACAAGAGCAAGCCTTCCGCACCGTTTTGTGATTATTGATTTTATAACTCTAGTCGTAGCTTCACATATATGGATAGCAAGGTCCATTTTTATACCTTTCACTCAACTTCATTTCCAACCTTAATTCATATCATTTTTTATAATAAATAAATAAAATATATTATAAAATCTAATAAATATTAAAATATTCAAAAAATCTTAAAAGTGTTCAAAAAATAATAAAAATATATAATTAGTTATAAAACATTGTAGGAATATTTTGGTAATTTTTTCACGATAGGGTGGTGTAGGTCAGATCGAAACTCGAAACGATCCAAACCCCTTTTCCCCGAACTTGGTTGTCAAAAGAATTGCCATAATGAATTGAATCGGATTGAAACTCGACAAATTAAAGGGCAAAACTAGGGGGCTGGCAAGGGTCCTGACCCCCATAAAATAGAAATTTTTTTAAAATTTTAAATTAGTAAAGGTAAAATTACACTTTGGCCCCCTAAAAATGATAAAATTTTAATTTAATCCTTTAAAAATTGCACTTTTACTATCGTAAAAATTACAATTTAACTTCAGCCCCCCTTAAAAAATTTTCTGATTTCGCCCTTGCATGAAATTCAAATTACTTCGACATCTTTATTCACATAATAACAATCACCAAGAGAATGTGTCAAATAAATTTAGCATTTTTATAAATTTTTAATATTTTTTATTATATATATTTATAAAATTTAAAATTTTGAAGATTATTTTGATTATTTTTTATTTTTATAGGGATCAATTTGCATATTTTCAAAACTATCAAGGACCTAAGGGTATTTAGATCAATTTATTATTCAAATTATTCAAGATGTAAAATTAAACTCAACTCGAACTCGAAAAATCGAATTACTTATTCAAGTTGATTCGACAAATTGAAGGATTAAATTATATTAACTCAAAATTAAAAAAAATCGATTTTTTGAATCAAATCGAGGTTTGATCATCCCTAAGTAGACTAATGGAGGGAGTTTTTCTAACTCAAAAGAGGCTAAGGTTATCTCTTATCTACCAATTGGCCCACTAAACTCTAAGGACAAAAGAGACTAGCACTTTTTGAAGGATGGGAATTAGTGTTAAATACAATTACCATCTTGTTGTTAACCACTTGCTTTTTACACTCAATAGAAAACTAGTAAAAACCATAAGTCATAGGGGAAGCTTTGGGAGGAATTGTGATAGGTTAAAAGGACTCGTAAACTTTGAAACTTCATTTGGAAGGTTACATACAACACCCTTGTTACTTTCAAGAATCTTCGACTCAGATATTGTCATTCTCCGTATAAGTGTGCTCATTGTAATTATTGTGAGGAAGCGTTAAAGGTTTTGTTTTCTTTTGCTCTTTTGCTCAAGTTGTGTAAAAGGCATCTTTCTTTAGCTATTGTTCGAGCCTTGTTGAATTTTGAAGCTTTCGAGATTGATGGGCAAAGGCATGCAAGTGTCACGGGGCTAAATCTTTAGTCTCGTAATCCATCCGGTCTTAGGCAATCCTTTCTAGCAAACACGCCTAAGTCAGCCTAACCACCACGATTGAGGATTTATTGAGGGAATTCCTCCAAGGTACCAATTTGTATAGCGGAAGCGACTTAGTCAAAAGAAGACTCAAAAGACAACAAAAAGTAACAGAAAACTATGCACGAGAGATGTTTGAGTAAATGCTCTCAACTTGTATTACTTTCTCTCAAGAATACAAAGAATGAAATAATGAATGAGTGATTTACAAATGACGGGAGACTCCCTATTTATAGTTGAGCTCCCCCACAACAGACGGCTAGGATCGAATTACATCGATAGATGAGATTAACCTATCCCTTAAATTATGGGATTTACAAGATTACAACCTAACCAAATCCTATCTAATCTTAAAGATATTATTCTCCCTTATCTTTTAAGATTAGTTCTCATATTTGCTAATATGCCTTAAGTTGTCAAATCTTCATCATTGGGCCACTCAGACTTCAATCTGATAGCCTTGACCAACAGCTCTCTAAATCGGGCCAACTCATGTGGCTTAATGATCTCAATGTCAATGACAGACCTCCATGAGACTCATTGTGTGCGATGATCATGAGCTCTGAACTCTAGCCCATGACATTCTCTCACCCATTATCGCAACGTCTTCGTTGCATCTCTAGAATGGCACTGACTTGATTCTCCTCGGTCTCGTCTCGTTGCCTTAGCATTTTCTTGGGTAGTCTCACTATCGAGCTGTCCCTTCTTTTGAAACTTTCGCCTCGACTTTCGTAGTCTCTTAACTTGAACCGTTTCACTTGTTGGTACTTCTTGTTGGCAAGAAGTCTCCGCACTCAATTACCCACATTTTGACTCATTTCAATCGGAATCCTCTTGATTCAGATCATTTGGCCTCGAATCGACCATAATCCCTCGACCTCCTTACTTAAAAACTCTGAACTCTATATTCTTGCCAAGTAACCAAGTTAGAATGCAAAACATTATCAAAGTGTTTCGAATGTACCTTACTCGTCGCATTTACTCTGGTTAACTATCTAGCTTGCATCGTCACTTTCGTAAACTTTGATGCACCACCCAGTTTTCCCATAAGTGGAAGCTCCTTCGATGTGTCAACAGAAATGAGTCTTATTGAACCTAGCTTCCAAGTTTGCATCGTAACTTCTTCATTTGAGTTTGTTGTCAAATTCACCCTTTTCATAGGTTGAAGCTTTACCGATGACTCGGTCAACTCCGTCGCTTTCCTCAAATTAAGCCTCATTGGTCCCAGCTTCACTGTTTTCATCACGGCTTTCTCCATTAAGTCCGATGACAAACTTACCTCTTCCTTGGGTGGAAACCCCTTCGATGACTCAACAAGCTTTGATGTTGCCTTTTTTTTTACCCTCACGGTTTGTTGCTTTGGACAGTTCCGTAACTCATGCGGACCATAGCATAAGAAGCACTTAACTCGCTTCTTTTTGCCCCTATTTACCGTATTGGCTTCGAATTTTACCTCGCTCGAACCAAGCTTCTTGGACATCTTGTCTACTTCATCAATGACAGATTTTTTCGGATATTTTCGTAACCTATGCGAACCATTACATAAGAAGCACTCGATTGGCTTCTTCTCGCTCTCGACCTTTTTGGCTTCGACACCCATTACGCTCGAACCAATTCTCGTAGCCTTACCTTTCAGCTTACCCTTCTTAGACAACTCGGATTTCTTTGGACATTTCTTCAGCAAATGTGGACCATCGCAAAGAAAACATTTGAACTTGCCTCGCTTTTTATTGGATTTCTTCTTCCCAACTCGTGGTTTTCCATTACCACCATTATCGCCGTTGCCATCTCCATTATCATCTTCCTTATGATTCTTTTCACATGCGCCCTTTCCTTGGACTTGGAAGATCCAAGCTTGTCTTTCCCTAGACTAAGCTTGACCACGAACTTCGTCACTGCAACGGCTTTTGACAGCTCTTCGACACCACTTTGTTCCACTTCCTGTCTGACCCACAGCTTTAACCCATTCTTGAAGACAAGCAATGCCTCTTTTTCAATCACATCTTTAACTCAAAGCATGAGTTCCTTGAACTCTCAAATGTACAGCCTAGCTATGCCCCGTTGCATTAACCGTCGTAACTTTGCCCGAGCTTCTTCCTTGGCATCATCTGGGTAATATTGTTCCTTCAATTCATCTTGGAACTCTTGCCACGTTTTAATCTAACTATGCCTTTTATCTATGGTCCTATCTCACCACCATAAAAGCGCACTATCAATAAGAAACATTGAAGCAATATTTACCTTACTCGCATCATCTTTAATGCTTTTGGCACGGAAGTAGTTCTCCGTCCTCCACAAGAAATTGTCTACATCACATGCAGACCTTATTCCCGCAAACTCTTTCAACTTTGGGATATCTTTGAGTGCTGCACTTGACACTCCTTCATTCCTCACGACTGCTCGACACAAGGCAAGCTCTCCCTCAAGCTCCTCCAGTGTTATGCTCAAAGCCTTTGTCGTGGCCATTGTTTCCTCTTTCAAAGCCAACAGCATGGCTTCGAGAGTATCGCTCCTTTCTGTCAGCTTAGACTTATGGAATTAAGCAACTCTTTTACCTCATCCCTAGTGTCGTTGAGACTCTTGATCACAAAGTTCCTCGATTGTTCCCTCAAGTCGTCTATGCGCTCATGAGCTCCATCGTTGGACTCCTTCGCGTCTCTCATAGACTCCTCAAGTCTATCCATTCGATCTCCTATAGCCAATAATATTTTTCTCAACGATTTCTTAAGCTACTTTTGCTCAGCAACTTCTTTCGATATTATAGACGGTGCCGTCGCAACCTTTATCTCGAATACCACTTGTCACGGGGCTAGATCTTTAGTCTCGCAATTCGTGCGGCCTTAGGCGATCCTTTCTAGCAAACACGCCTAATTCAGGTTAACCATCACGATTAAGGATTTATTAAGAAAATTCCTCCAATGCACCAATTTGTATAGCGAAAGCGACTTAGCCAAAAGAAGGCTCAAAAGACAATAGAAAACTACGCACGAGAGATATTTGAGTAAATGCTCTCAACTTGTATTACTTTCTCTCAATAATACAAAAAATGAAACAATGAATGAGTGATATACAAATGAGGGGAGGCTCCCTATTTATAGTTGAGCTCCCCCATAACCGACGGTCAGGATCGAATTACATCGACGGATAAGATTAGCTTATCCCTTAAATTATGAGATTTACAAGATTATAACCAAATCAAATTCTATCTAATCTTAAAGATATAATTCTCCTTTATCTTCTAAGATTAGTTTCTATATTTGTCAATATGCCTTAAGTTGTCAAATCTTCATTAATGGGTCACCCATACTTCAATCTAATAGGCTTGACCAATAGCTCTCTGATTCGAGCCAATTCATGTGGGCTAAATGATCCTAATGTTAATGACAGACCTCCATGAGACTCATTGTGTGCAATGGTCACGAGCTTTGAACTTTGACCCGTGACACAAGCTTGTATTTAATTTAAGGCCTTTTTGTTATAAGAGTCCTTTGGCTTGGGTGTCTTGGCATTTTGGAAGGCTAAAGATAATTTTGTGTTTGAAGGTTCGAATGTCAATCGAAAACTATAACAAAGATAATAATGGTGTTTGGCAACTAAGAAAATAACAAATAAAAGAAAACAACAATAGAAAATGAATATTGAATCATCTTGCATTTGCTTTTTGATAGAAAACACATATATACAAGCCTCTACAACATCAATAATTGTTGTGTAACAACAACTTAACTAAATGGAAACCATTCTAACCACTCTAACTAATAACTATCTAATTGCACTCTAACAAAATGCTAACAACATCATAACAACTTCAAACGTTACTAGAGTTGAGTACTCTAATATCTGGTCTTCTGAACTTTGTTGATCATAATGAATATCAAAATAACCTAACACTTTAAACGCATCCTGATGTGTCGTTGGGAACACCAAATATAACATATCCCTAAAAATATCGAAAATAATAATATAAGGGAAGTAGGGTCAAATCCTTAGGGACTAGAATATTACAGAATCTTGTATATCGAGATCTTGGATGCATTCGTGCCCAAGAAACATGTCCAACCTGGAGAAATAATAAACAAACAGAATTAAAAATACGAACACTTGAAGTTTGAATAAATTGAAATTGTAGTACTAAAAATAGATAGAGTTGAGTTGAGAGAAAGGGTTTTATCAATTTTGGAAATTCCAACCTCCAGTTATCTTGATTCCTCCTTGGTTCAATCATAGACTTTTAGATGGTTTTTCTCGTAACTGAATAAGCCAGTTATAGTGGAAGAGGACACCTACGACCACCAGCTCCAATTATAGCTTTTTAAAGGAACCTAACTCTAGTCAACCGTTACTCTAATGGGACCGTCTTACACTAGATCATCTCTTCTAAATGACGAATGTCACGCCATTTTGTCTTTTTTGCTCGACAACCTCTGACGCAGTAAGTTAGCGAACCTGCTGTGCAACCTTCTTAAAACACACAAAGTGGTTGGCTTCATGTAAAATGAAAAGATTACTTTTGAAGGGACATGGACGAAAGCATCAGTCTCATAATGCGGAGAAGTGATGAATACTCGATTGAAAGTGTTAAGTGTAGATTCTAAGCCTCATGAACCTTTTTGGGGAATTTTGATAATCTTCGACTAATTGGGTTTTAGTTGCTTATGCTTTTGGAAAAATACACAAGCTTAGTGAAAATAAAATTTTTATTGAAAGAAAGGATTAGAGTTTTTGGGAGATAGAGGATTTTACAACAAATTGGAAGTGAATAATTCATATCACTCCATCTCCTATTTATAATACATGAAAATCCTCAGTTGGATCCAAATTAAACTCTAAAAAGATAATTAGAATTAAATCTAAACAATAATTCCCTAGTTTGATCCAATTTAAACTCTAAATTATAAAAGCTAAAAGATAAATTAAAATTAAATAATAATAATAATAATAATAATAATAATAATAATAGTAATAGAGTTTAAATTTAAATAAAATCTTATTTCCAATAAATCTCTTCTCAAGTCTTCCACACTTTAGCACTTTTGACACTTTCTTTTCCACATTCACGCTTTTTGCCTCAACTTTTTTTTTTGTCTACAATTTAATCCCTACAAGATAAAAGAATTATAAATAGCCCAAATTAGTAGGATCATAATCAATACATATATAATTAATATCCAAAAGTATGTCACTTTTGAGTATTATCATATTCTCCCTACTTAGTTCATGCTTGCCCTCAAGTATGATTCTTAATCCACTAAGTAATTTAGATTTTACCATGGAAAGAAGTATCACTCCAAAGTTTTACAAACAATTAAGCATAATGCATTATCATATTCTCCTTACTTAGTCCATGCTTGCTCTCAAGTATGATTCCTAATCCACTAAGTAATTTAGATTTTACCATGGAAAGAAGTATCACCCCAAAGTTTTACAAACAATTAAGCATGATGCATATGAAAATGAAGAGAACCTTTAGCTTGTTGTAAGTAAAATCGAAAAAGTACTCCAATTTAAATACACAAAAATTAAATTGACTTGGATTATTTTATGAAAGTTAGGTAATGTACTAAACATACTAAGACACATATTTGTTCACCCTTAGTCCCCAAATTTAATTTTCTTACTTTTATTTTATCGATTTTCTTTTTTTTTTCTTCTTTTTTTTTTTTTTGCTTAAGAATATATTAATTATTTTGACGCAAAATGGGATGACAACTCAAGTACCTCATCCCGATTACTCAACCCAACACGCTCTTAATTTATTATCATCATTTTTACTTAAGAATGTATTGACCCTTTTGACGCGAACAACTCGAACACTCCATCCCGTTTACTCAATCCAACACACTCCTAATTTATTTTCCCATAATTAAAAAATGAATAATTTAACCTACTTTAATATAATTTTATCGAATTACATTATGAAATTCAAAAGCTCACTTAATAGAACCCTTAAAACTCCAACTTTGAAAGAGAGACCACATTTAGATTAAGCACAATAAATAATACAAAATGATTAATAACTGATCTTCCAAATAAGAATTATTTTTTTATTTTTAAATTGATAATTAATTAATTGATTTAAGGGTCCAAAGTGTTCCAATAAAAGTCCAACCGGTCCAAGGTTTCATATCAAGGGGGTCCAATAATAAAGTCCAATAACCCAAAGTCGGGTCTGATCAAGGTCCGAGTGGGAGTCCATATGTGAGAGCCTATGTATTTTAAGCTTAGGATTAAAGTTGCCAATGTCATAGGATTTAATTATTATTTATTATTTATTTATTTGGGAAATAAAAAAACAGAAAAAAGAAAGAAAATGAAAGACAAATCGGGAAAAAATGGGCTGGGGTCGGTTTAGAAGGCGGAACAAGGGTGGCTGAACCCTAAAAACACTGAACCTGCAGGAAAGAACAGAAGAATCAGGATTAAATAACCAAAACTTAAAACTTGAAGCACAAAAAAATATAGATCTCAAAAGATTTTACTCTTCTTATGAGATCAATCAAAAAAAAAACACAGAACCGGATCCTGCAAAAAATAAAGGAAAAAGGGGAGCACACATAGATTACAACCAAAAACCCAAGCCAAACAAAAGCACGGAAATCCAAACTCTTAACAGTGCACAAACACAAAAACCCATCACATTCAAGATCAAAGTATAGCTCGTTTTTGGTGTTTTGCTTTTTCGCATGTTAATTCGAAACACAAAACAAAGCGGAAAAATTATCTTTCTCTTATCGAAATTTTTACAAAAATAGGTGAGGAGATGAGACTTCCATGACTTCTCCAACCGATTAGAACCTTTATGAACAATTTTTGGGAATATTTTCCCCCAAAGGGAGAGAGAGAGTTTTGCTTAGTTCGAATTTGCTGTGAATGAAAGTTTTAGTTATGGAGTGAGAAGACATGGGAGAGAGCTGGGAAAAATAAGGTATCTGGAAAAAGAATTATGAAGAGAGGCAAATGATAGATGTATGGTAGGAAGTGAAGGAGAGTGTTTAGAAATGAATTTAAAGAGATTGAGAGAAAGAATAAAAGGTTTATATCTGTCATTGGTCCTTATACTCTTAAAATTTCAACATTTAGTCCTCATAATTTAATTTTAACATATTCTTCCCTATATTATTTTTTATTTAAAACTTTTATCTCTCTGTCAAATTTTGCCCCTTAGTTTTATACGTGACAATTATAAAAATGATAGAATATGCTTTTTAACTCTCACTGTTTGTAGTTATTGTCAAATTGGTCTTTACTCTTTCAAAGCACATAAAATTTATAAAATAATCAAAAGCTTTTTATATTTTTAATAAAAACTCTTGAATTATAATTTTGGAAATTTTTTTATAATTTTAATAAAAATATAAAAAACTTAATGTACAAAATTAAATTTAAGTTTTTAAAGAGTAAACAAACTCCAACGTATTTAAACAAAAATTAAAAGTATAAAATAATAATAATAATAATAAAAGTAAAATGAAATTTAATAAAAAATGCAATAATTTTATATTGGACTAGTGAAAGCTCCCGCCCTGCCAATTCACGTGGGACGGTTAAAGTAACTTGCATTAGGGGTTAATATGATGTTAAGTCCTTCAAATTTTGGACCTTGGGCATAGTTTTGAATATGTTCGATCTAATCCCTTTTTTTTTTTTGTCTTAACACACACTTTACCGTTCTTTCACTTCAATCTTTAAAATATTTTTGGTCCATTTTGGTCTCTTATGGTATTAGAAGTTTTTAGTTCAATCCGTAATGTTATTAAACATTCCTGATTCAATCCTTATTTGACATTAAAAAACTTAAGTTATTTATAGTCCATAAATTATCATGTGACATAAGCTAACTTCATGATGATTTCATTAGCCAAATAAACCTTAAAAAATCGCTAACTTCATGATGATTTCATTAGCCAAATAAACCTTAAAAAATCATTAAAATTATTAATAAATTATAATTATATTTTTAAATTAGAAATATGTTATAATTCTCTTAAAAATTTCTAAAAATAAAAATTATTATTATTAAAAACTTTCAAAAAATTATAAAATTTATTAGAAATTGTAAAATATTATAAAAATATTAACAACTAAAAAATAGTAAAAATTATTGTATCTTAAAATAAAAATATGCATTCACTAATCACAATTAAAATATAAAAAAAAATTGATAAAAAAATTGTATATCGTTATACAATCAATTTTTATAAAAATATTTTTAATAATATTTTAATAAAAATTGAATAATTTTTATATCAAGTTTTTAATAGTGTAAAATACATCATTTTTAATACTTTATCAATGCTACTGCCAGCATGTTTATTTGACTTGACTCCTTATTTAATGTATTTAATGTCGGAAGTAAATTTCTTCCATCCGTCATCGTGCAATTGCTCTTTTTATTTTGTATCGAAATTCTTTAAAATAATCAAACACTTCACAATTGTTTTTAAGATATTGGTCTAAAAACAAATAATTTATCTTGAGATAATAAAAAAATATTTAGAATAAATAAAAATATTATTTAAATTGTTATTTAAGTGAAATAACATCATTTTTGTTATTTAAATAATTTTAAAAAATTATCCAAATTTATCACCTAAAAAATCTACCGATTATAAATTTCGATGGATAAAAATAAAACAATTATTGTAGGTGGTATTCTTCCATTAGGCAACAACCTCATGTTCAAACTCTATTAAATGTGATTTATAAAATTTTAAATAATTTTTTTTATACTTTTTGTACATTTTTTATTTTTAATGTTTTTTTTCGGATGATGTCGCCTTGACATCATCATATAACACATTGTAACATATGATTGATTGGATATCTCATTTGTTAATATTTAACATCTAAAGAATTGAACTACGAACATCTGATAACATTAATAAAAATAAACTTCAAGCTCACTTTTCTCTAATTATTCCCTAACTACGTAATGAATAAAATATAAGTATAAATAATATAATTAAAAACATAATATCATAATTTTAAAGGAGAAATGTGACAAATAAATGAGAAATTACACATTTATCATTGTCTTAAAAAGGCCAAGAACTATTCTCAAATGTGGTAAGTGATGGTCTTAGCTGTCTGAATAGCTTGAGATATCATCAAAATACTAATATAAACATCCTTAAAAGCCCTTATATGATACAATAATTAACATAACTAAATATAGATCTCCTTACATATTTATCATAGTTTCGATTGTCAAGAAATAGTCGCTCAAGCCCATTCATCATGATTGTCTCCTTTCAATTGCATCTGAATAATTAGATTATCATGATTATCACTCGAAGACAACATGTAGACTTTCCCTTGCTATTCATGATTGTTTTGTTTTTTTTTTGCTCTGATACCATGTAAAAACTTATGAAAATTATGTATTTTTTCTCTTTTGTTAACAGACCAAAAAGAGCCATACATATACATAATAGATATGAAAAATAAGCCACCCAATAAATCTATGAAAATCTTTGACTTCTAGAACAAAACCTTATTTTTAGAACAAATTTTTTAATTTCGTTCCTCATAAATATCTTTTTTTGAATCATTCCTGATAAATATTTTAAATGTATTTACATATTTGAGCAGATATTTGCATATCCTAATATATTTTTTATCTTCTTTTCTAATAAAAATTAATTGCAAAATTTAATTGAAAGAATTTAATTATTACAATTTTATCAAAATTAAAATTTTAAAATTCAAAAAATACATAATCTAAACTTATAAAAGAATAAATATAAAACTGTATTTGACCAAAATGAAATAGAAAGAGTAAATGTACCATTTATGACAAAAAAAATCATTTGAAGTTGTTATCACTTACACACAGTGCAGTTTGGTTTTAATAAGTATCTGTTCTAGTTGAAACAATAATGCTGATGATGGCTAATTTAAAAACCTAATTTAGGGAAAAGTGTAATTACAAAAGAAATTGTTTTTATTTAAACCAATCAAGTAAAAGTTTGGTATGAAACGACATCGACTTACAATGGTCAATGCTATATCGGGACAAGACGGTAGGATGGGATTGGTACAACACAAATTCACATGTTACTATTACATTTAGAAATCACAACGTATGGACTGTATTCGCGTTTGCCACTGACACATGGCAACAGCTACCCTTCCATTGATTTTATTTTTCAACACTAATCGTCGCTTCACACTAATGACCTCTTCTAATCGGTGATGAATTTGTTTTTGTAGAAATAATAATGATGGTAAGGTTACGGTAATTAATTAATTTTTTTTATTTCTTTTCCGATTCATTTTATTTAATATTTTTTTTGGAAAATTAAAATTTTTATGATTTTTTATTGTTCATGGTTATCACATTTTATTTTATTGTTAATAATTTATTTACGACAGTTAGGTGTCTGATTGGACATTTTTAGATGCGGAAAAGCAAAGTAATCGAACAAAAGAAAAATAAAAAAAGTCCAATGTTAAGAGAAGGGGGATTTCTTTTACTTATTGAATTTTTCTTTGAATTGAATTTAAAATTGTTCGAATTATATAATCATCAATTACTAACATTAATAATTGGTTCAAAGCAATTTAATTATAATTTAATTCGTGAAGTAAAATTTTCAACTCTAATAGGTTTCACTATTTTAACCATGTTTTAAATCATAATCACATTGAAGATCCTCAATCTGATAGACAAATGTAAAAAACACTTAGAAAATGATTGTGAAAAAGTTAAAAAATATGAGTTGAAGGGTTAATCGAGTGTCGAAGCGATTAAGGATTTTGACATATACCAATTTGCTTCATTTTCGTGAAGCCTGTTTACATTATTTTTGTCATATGGATCAAACCCTAATCTTAAAAATCATCATAGGATACTTAGTTTTATAAGAATTAGAGATAACAACTTTTATTTTATTTGTGTTTTGTGTTTTTTCTCGATATGTGAATTTGTTTTCTAATTAGAGCGATTTCAAAGTTTTGATTTTTATAAACACGTGAAATTTAATTGCATCATTTACAATGAAACTGGAGTTTATGGTATGTTTTGAGGCTATCATTCATGTATGTGGTTGTAAAACTTTATTTCAATGTTTGGGGTTGTTGATTAGTTAAATTAACAAGGGTTTAGATGGTGTTTCACCGGAGAGCCTCCATTAGGGAGGATTAAGAAGAACACGAGAGATGGGAAGGGGTCTCATAGGAGCTTGGTTGGAGAGAGAGAGAGAGAGCCCTTCTCTCGTTGGTTTTGTGAGTGTATATAAAAGAGGGTCTTTGATGGTATCCATGTAATGATACCCAATTATTAATATAAGGTCATGTGGATGCAACCTTGCGAGTGAATATAAAAGGGGTCTTCAATCAATCTTCGTCCATCTTGCCCCTTTTGATGTTATTCATTTTTAAGATCATTTTGAGCCTTTGATTTATAATTAAATTTTTTAATTGAAATTAAATTTTATCTATTCATTTAAAACTTGATGGATGGACCAAGCTAAAGTAGATCATATATAAAATAATCCTCACTCTACATACGTAAAATTAATTGAAGATTTATGGTCTCCATCATTCAATTTTGTGTAAAAAAAAAAAAAAATTAAGAAATATAAATTAATTTATTGTGGTGTTTTTCTTTATCAAATTTAATGATTAACTCAAATTTTGCATCAAGTAATTTTTTTTTTCATTTATGAAAAACATATTATTTTAAAAATTTTAAAATTATAAATCATGTAATATTAAGTTTTGGTTGGCATAATATAAATATTTTAGTATTTTACAAGTTTAACTTAAAAATATATTTAAAATGTTTAATAAAATTACATCACTTCATATTTGTACCAAATCAATAGTATATTGTAGTAGATAACGTGACTCACATTAAATTTAGTTTAGGAGTAAAAATTAAATTATAAATTTTTAGGTGTTAAAATATAATTTTTACTTATCGTCACAGAAAATTTTAATTTCAACAGGGTTGTTATAAAAAGTATGGCGAGGGCGGCTTGATGTTTAGGTTTGGAGATGGGCTTTGCAGGCCCTTTCGTTTGTATTGGGTCCTGCCATCACTTCGGCTTTGTTGTCTTCGTTTTCGCCTTTTTAGCTATCTGCTTGCCTCCCTTTCCTACTTGCTATGGCTGATTAAACTTTATTAAATGTATTTAAATTCAAATCCAATACCAACCGAACACAAATCCAAGCTCAATTTAAACTTTATTCAAAAATCCAACCTACATAGTAATAAATCTATTCCAAATTAAAAACTATTAATAAAATATTAAAAAAACTAAAAGTAAATCTTAAATTTTCAAGCCATGAAAAAAACTAAAACTAAAACCTAAATCCCCAAATTATTAAAATTAAAATTAAAATTATTAGTAATTTTATAAGTATTGCATAATAAATCATGTTTAGTCATTTGTAATAAATATAACACTGGTTATCATAATATTAAATTAATATATTATGTTATCAGATATTTTACATTATGATTAAATTTAAATTTTACAAATATAAATAATTATTATTTTTCTATATTTATTATACATATATAATTGTAGTATTAAAGATATTTTATATTGTTTTCAAAATTTTGTTCCAATTTATAATTTTACATAAAAGTTTATTATAATTAATTTTGCTATTAATAAATTTTGAATATGAATATGTAATACTTATGAATACATTTTCATAAAATAAAAAATTATAATTTATTTTTATATTAAATAATATCATAAAATTATATTCATTGTTAATATCTAATATAACAATTCAACTATAAATTCGTATTTCAAATCGAATTTATCTCGAGTTCAAATCAAATTGATTTCAGATTCGAATTCTTATGAATTTGAATTTTTTTAGATTTGAGATTTTATCATACTCGAATTTTCAATATTGAATCATTACAAACTCGGATAGACACGAACGAAATTCAGAAATCAAGCTTATTTTGCCAACTCTAATTACTTGTGATGTCCTTTTCTTTAATTAAAAAAAAATAAAATTTATGAGTAAGAAGGTCATATTCGGTGGATTAAATAACATAATTTGGCAATTGCTTAAGAAGCACTAATGTTGAAAATGGTGGTTTAGTAAATGAAGATAAAAAGAAAGAAATTGATTTAGAAAATTAAAAAATGTAAAAATTTAATAAAAATAGAAGATTGTATATTGATATATGTGAATACTATAATGGTGATTGGTACAAAAACTAAATTAAAAGCAAATTGACATTATACTAAAATTATTTCATATATTTTCACTATTTGCTTCGGCTAATCACAACACGTTATTCAATTAAGAATTGTATGGTCAAGCATGGAATCTTAACAGTGTGATTAACAATTTACAATAAAATTTAAACTTCAAAAAAAAAAAATTTTTACTTAATTTTAATATAGATTTTAAAAAGTTATTTTATTAAAAATATTTATAAAATCTTACAAATCTAACCATATCCATATAAAATATTTTCACTATATCATTATTTTTATTTATAAAATTCCAATAACCCAAATTTTCTTAACACAATTTTAAAATAAAATTATAAAATATATATATTAAAGTTAAGTAAAAATGTTTTTTAAGATTCTAATACTCGAATCGTGACTCTAACATCAAGGTCTAAATTTAAAAATTTTAAAATTTACTTATGGTTAAAATTTTATTTCATAAATTAACATAAAAAACAATATAATTAAAGATAAAAATTATCAATTATAATGATATCAATATTTAAAAATATTTTAAAAAGTAATAAAATATTTTTTTATTGAATAGAGACGTTAAAACTAAATACTAATATAATTTGTAATCTAGCCCTTACATAATTGGGAAAACGATTTTAATTTATAATCTAGTCCTTATATAATTAGGAAAAGGATTTATTGGTTTCAAGCGTAACGTGTTCTCTCCCATCATTCCCTGTAAACACCCTCTTCTTTCTAAGCCCCATCACCCAGAAAAAGAATAACGTAAACCTCAGTCAAATTACCTTCTCTTTCCCACTACATTTTTTCTACCGTGTTTCGTCGTCTCTCTGAAAACGTCTTCTTTCGATTCACCTTCTAAAATGGCTGCTTCAGTCGTCGTTGTGGTTATGGATTTCGATAAAACCATAATCGATTGTGATAGCGATAACTGGGTGGTGGATGAGTTGGGTGCTACCGAGTTGTTCAACCAGCTCTTACCTACTATGCCTTGGAACTCTCTTATGGTAATCTCTTTTTATCCTTTCGTTTTTTTTTTTTTTTTTCTGAATTTGGATTTAATATTTCTTTTTACAAAATATATCTTTCAGGATCGAATCATGAAAGAACTTCATTTACAAGGAATCAAAATCGAACACATTGTAGCTGTTTTGAAAAGAACCCCAATTCATTCCCGAATCATCCAAGCCATTAAATCTGCTCATGCTTTAGGGTATATAATATTTCTCACTTGGTTTTATTTAAAAAGTTTTTTATTGATTTTTTGGTTAGAAAAATACTTAAACGTTTTGGTGTGCAATGGCGTTATTTTGCAGGTGTGATTTGAAGATTGTTAGCGATGCGAATGTGTTTTTCATCGACACAATCTTAAAGCATCATGGTTTGAAAGAATGCTTTTCAGAAATTAATACAAACCCAAGCTTTGTTGATGAAGAAGGCAGGTTAAGGATTTTCCCTTACCATGATTTCACTAAACATCCCCATGGATGTCGTCATCCCTGCCCTCCAAACATGTGCAAGGTACTCGTACCCTCTAATCGTTTTCTTTAATAAATTTAAAAGCAAATGCATTAATTAAATAGATTATCACCCATCCAGTTTTTTATAGTATTTTAACAAGAAATATGACAAATCACATAACTAGTGGGAAAATGTACGTGTAATCAGATACAAAGCATGATTAGCTGTTAGGTACGTGGAGCTTTGTCGTCTTTCATGTTATTTAATTGACTATGTTACGATTCCTTTTGAATAGGGTGTTGTGATTGAAAGGATCCAAGCATCTTTATCCGCCATGGAGGAGAAGAAAACAATCATCTACATGGGGGATGGACTGGGTGATTTCTGCCCCAGTTTGAAGCTTGGAGATGGAGACTATATGTTGCCAAGGAAAGATTTCCCAGTTTGGGACTTGGTCTGCAAAAACAGGAGGCTAATAAAAGCTGAAGTTTGCGAATGGAGCAATGGGGAGGAGTTTGAGCATGTTTTACTCCACTTCATCACCAAGATTACCATTGACAAAAGCAACACTAATGGCAACAATGCTGCTCAGGTATATTCAGATTGCAAAGTACAGACAATGCCAGGCTCTTCCCATCAAGCCTTTTCCCAAACCCTTTATGTTCCTCATTAGAATGCAAAACTTGCAGAGGTTAAAAATAAGAAATAGCTGATGCCCTTGGTCTTGCAATTCTTTTATTGAAATAACATTTGTATAATTGTATTAGTTTCAAAACGTACAAGAATCATATTTAACTTGAATTAATTTCTAAAGCATAATAGTAGTATATTATCTTTCTCTACATTATGAAACTCTCAACATGATGTGGAAATATGGGTCACAAGTTTGTAACTCAAAAGCCGAAATGGGTGGAAAATGGTCATTAATTCATCATAATGTTTTCATACCAAACGAGGAAAGTATGAGGAAGCTCTAGTCCAACATCTCACATGGTAGTATCGAAGGGAAATTATTATTATTTTCACAATATATTAGAATAAGATATAAATTATACGGTTTTGAAGTTAATTTTTTTTATCTTGCTAGATGATGTAAAATAACTTGCATTTAGAAAATAAAATTTGGATCTGAAAAAGCAGCAATATTATATGTTTCGATCTTTTTGTCGCTTTCAACATTTGTGAACTTCATTATTAAAAGCTGGTGTCTTGGTTGCATGATCTGCAAGCTTTTTTGTAAGGTCAATTGTCTGTTTTCATTCAATTTTCTTCTATAAAAAAGCATTTCATGTGAGTATCACAGGTTAAATGAAATATTTGCCTCTAAGATAATACATAAAAAAAAAAAACTGAAATAATTATAATAATACACCATTTATTGAATTGATGTTCCAAAAGCATTCTGTAGTTTATTGAAATCCCCCTATAACATCATTGATAGCTACTAAAAGCTTGGGAAGAACCCTTTCTGCAACTTGACCAGTACTCAGCTACAAGCTTGGTAAAACCAGACTCTATTCCCATTAGTCTTGCAGGCTCATCATACTCTATCAACTTCCCTGCAAATCAAAGCAATAACATGATTTTCACCAATAAACTGTAATATTTGCCTGGAGAAAGCTGAGCATACCATAGGAAAGGACCATGACCATGTCAGTGTCTATTACAGTGGGAACTCTATGAGCCACTGTTATCACTGTGCATTCTGAGAACTCGTCTGATAATTCGCTGCAAAATAGCATCCATCACGGAGTCAATTGAAGCCGTTGCTTCGTCTAATACCAGAATCCTGTTTCTTTTAAGCAGGACTCTTCCAAGGCAAAAGAGTTGTCGTTGTCTGACACTCCAATTCTCACCTTCATCACTGACTGCTCAAGGTTGATTCACAAAATCATCATGTATGAACAATGAACTCATGAAACAACTTGCAGATATCATTTAGTTGCTGAAAATCAACTCACCTGATGAATCTAGCTTATTTGGTAGGCTACTGATAGTTGCCTTAAGCTGACATTTTTCCAAAGCCTACAAATAAAAACATATGAAGCATGAAATTAATATTTTCTCTGATAAATGCACCAGAACCAGTAATTAAAAAGGGGTCCAGCCAACTTTTATTAATTGCCCGTGGCACTACTCCAGGCTCTGTTTGCAATTATATATTTTCTCTTCACAACTAAATTCATTGATTTGGGAAATAATGTTTGTTAAAGGATATGGAAATTGAGCTAGTTACGATAATTACTCAGAAATGAGTTTTTAGATTTTATAAATGGGATCGGTAAGATCATAGAACTTTGACCTATTTACGAGTTTAAAAACATTTCTCCATCATTGTATAAAATGATTAATATATACGTATATATATGAGAAACTTATTATAGTTTTCCTTTATTCATATGGAAATAACGGATACAAAGAGCTTGAATCCGTACAAATTATCATTCATTTCTCTACCTTCCTGTAGATCAATAAGAACAGCTCTTGGAATTTAGAAGTCTTTGAAAACTTTCTATTCAAGATAATAACACTAATTGTTTGATCTCATTTTCATGCCAATATTTGTTCTAGTCATTGATAACTGCTAAAATTTTGATATGAATTTCTCCTGCAACTTGACCAGTACTCAGCTACTAGCTTAGAAAAGGAAGAATTTGTTGCCATAAGGTTTGAAGGCTCATCATATTCCAGCAATTTACCTGCACATATAATAATCAATCAACATTAGATTCATTTAATTGGTTGTAGTCTCGTAATATGAAAAGGGTTGCAGGGATCTGAAATACATGCTGCAGTAATGTGATTATAACTTGGATAATTTGATTGATATTAGAAGTAGGAAAGAAGAGCTTTACCATAGGAGAGGACCATGACCATGTCACTGTCTATAACAGTTGGAACTCTATGAGCCACTGTTATGACGGTGCAATTTGAGAACTCTTCTCTGATAATTCTTTGCAAAATGGCATCAGTTGCAGAGTCTATGGAAGCAGTGGCTTCATCCAGCACTAGGATTCGGTTCCGTTTCAAGAGAACTCTTCCAAGGCAAAAGAGTTGTCGCTGCCCCACACTCCAATTCTCACCTTCATCACTCACTGTCGATCCAACAACAGTGGCAGAACAATCATGTTTGATCCAGTTAACCGAGAAAAGATAGTCTATCACAAGGAATTTAGTACATAGTCACTAAAATTCAACTCACCAGATGAATGTAGCTTGTTTGGCAGGGCAGTGATTGTTGTTTTAAGTTGACACTTCTCCAAAGCCTGTCACGGGAATACAAGGGTAAGTTCCAAAAGCTCATTGTAGGAAATTTTTTGATGTTAATATTCATGACTAGTTTGTTCACCTTCCATATTTCATCATCTGAATAGAGGCCTAGGGGGTCTAAGTTAGTTCGGATGCTGCCTCTAAATAGAGTTGGCTCTTGAGGAATGATGCTAAGCTTCATTCTCAAATCTTTCAGTCCCATTGAGCATATATCAAGTCCATCTATAAGTATTTTCCCACTTGCAGGCTCTACTAGGCGAAACAAGGCGCTTATGAGCGTAGTTTTTCCACTTCCAGTCCGTCCAACAACTCCTACTCTGGTCCCTTCTTGGAAAGTGCAAGTGATTCCTTTGAGAACTAAAGGAGAATTCGAGCGATATCTTATCTAAACAAAGCATTGAATCAAATAACATGAATTAAGACATACATTTGGTTCAAAGAAAACAAGTTCAGACTTTCAGCACCCTTCAGACCCCATTTTCCAGTTTAGATTCCTTAATTTACCTTCAGTTCTTGCAATTCAATCCTACCCTTAGAGGGCCATGAAGATGGGGGCCTGTAGTCTTCTATAATTGCTGGTGGTTCTTCAGGTATGTGCATGAATTGTTTTATCCTTTCAACCGAAATCATGTAGTTCCATAAGCTGCAGTACCAACGGGATGCAAAAATTTGCGTACCGGTCAGTGATAAAGCGTAAGAAAGAGAGAGCCCAACAAGCCCTGCAGTTTGAAATTTTCGAGATTAATGGACTTGAACATTCTCTTCATGTCAAGAAGATTGTTCAGTACAAATTATAATATACCGGGTGTGACTTGGTTTTTGGGAAGCAGAAGCAGGAAAAATGCAGCAGTGAATAGAGTAAGGTTTTGAAGTGTTTCAATCCGTAGAACTAGCCATTCCATGGCTGCATTAGAAAGAAAGAAAAGTGTGGCATCTGTGTCAACAAGCTTTAGGTTATTGCTAAAGAACCTATCCACCATGTTAAAAGCTCTTATGGTGACCACTCCAAGCGATGTCTCGGCTGCATAATTCATAACGGGAGCTTTAGTCGTTCCATTAATTCTTATGAGCTCCCTTGCAGAAGACATATAATATCCCTGCAGTATGATGACCAAAGATATTAGCCCTTTCAACTTGGTTGCAAATGAGATTTGAGAAAATCAAGTGAAAAGAAAATGCTTCCACCTGAATGTACTTTACTGCTACCATAGCAAGAATCCCAACAATGAGAACTTGCCATGTAATAAAGGCCATGATTCCGATTGTTGCTAAGACTTCAGTTACACCGGCTGCCACAAAGACAAAGGCAAATGGAATGTCGAAATCAAGAATACTCAAATCTGATGAAGCCTGCGAGAGTTTAAATAAAACATATTTTAGTATCTCAGGAAAAGACTCAAACGGTACGTGAAACATTACATTAACTCCTAGCTCATTGCTAAGCAAAATAAAAAAGAAGAAAAAAAAGCTCCTTGCTTATTGGTAAATTCGATCTTACTCGGGTTAGAATCCTGCCAACAGGAGTAGAATCGAAAAAAAGCATTGGAGCTTTGAAAATGGCATTGGTGAGACCAGAGTGGAAGGCTTTAGAAGCTTTTAATCCTAGATGAGCAGCATAATGGGATCTAAAAAACACAAAAACAGCACTAAGGGTGGCAACTGCGGTGTAAACTCCTATCAACATGCTGTTGGTCATGTTAGGAATTTGAATAGCAAATGCCAGCCAGTAGGTCGAAGTGGCCTGAAGAACAACAAAGGTAAGCTGAGTTAAAATGCTTAAAGATAGATAAACCGATCCTTTTGAGATCGAAACATAATCCATGAATGGCTTCCATCCAACATCGCCGATCTCCACTTCTTCATCTTGTGTTAATTGTATTCCAGGCGGACCCTTCACCAAGATCTCCCCTTCACTGTTCTGTTTAGTTGGAGAACATCTGTTAAACATCTCGGGAGCTATCCCTCTTGATTCTCCTTCACCTTCACCATTCAAAGAACCTAATGCCGTTATGGAATCTCTATGAGCATTCACAAGCTGCTCAAATGCTGTCCCAGCCATCAATAGCTCTTCATAGCTTCCTGATTGAGTAATTTGTCCACCATCCATAACCTAAGGGAAAAAACGGAGTAATTATCCTTCTGACGAACCAGAAAAACACATGGATGGATGAAGAAATTATGAACATAAATTCGAACATCGTGTTTTTACCAAAATTCTATCAACTTCTGAGAGAAACTCCACTTGATGAGTTACCAGGACAACAGTTTTCTTCGCTAGAGCAGTCATAACACAATCCTGCAATCATAAAAAGCTAACGTTTATCATACCGCAAAGAAAATAAATCATAGTATTATACACCAGAGTTCTATACTGAAATGAAGCTTTCTCACATTGAACAAAACAGAAGCTGTATGTGCATCAACAGCACTGAAAGGGTCATCAAGAAGATAAATGTTGGCATCATTATAGATTGCTCGAGCGAGTTGAATCCTTTGCTTCTGCCCTCCACTCATGTTAATCCCTCTTTGACCTATTTCCGTGAGATCACCATGATCAAAGTTATTAATATCTTTATCCAGAGCACAAGCTTTAATGGCCTTGTCATATTTGTCTGCATCCATCGGGTTTCCATAGAGTATGTTGTCACGAATTGTCCCACTCTGGATCCATGAAACTTGAGAAACATAGGCAATGGATCCAAACACGCTAACCTAAAACAAGCATTAAGGGAAAAAGAACTATAATCAGTGACAAGAAGACATAATGCTTAATGCACGTGCATGTAGGAATACTTGTTTTGCAACTCACAGTTCCTGATAGTTTCGGTATCTCTCCCAGCATTGCATACAAGATTGAGGATTTTCCAGCCCCAACCGATCCACAAACAGCTATCTTCTGCCCTCTTTTTATTTCCAACTCCACATTTCTAAGTGTTGGAATTGCAATTTCAGGAACCCAACTGAAATTTCCTGCTTCTACTGTCACACTTTTATCAGAATTCTGCAGGGGAAATCTCCTTACTTCATCATTCCTGAGTTCATCATCAAGAAGAAAAGTGTTGATTCTATCAAAAGAAACTTTGACTTGTATAAGAATCGAAAGTGCCTCGGGTAACATTCTAACAGGTTCTGACATGCTTCTTAGAGTTGCAAGAACTGTAAAAATGGTTCCAGCATTCAATGGGGCACTCCCAAATAGAGCACATCCCAAGAAGACAACTGAAGAAACAATAGTTGGAGCGATCCAATACAAGACAGTACCATAAGGCCTCAAAAACTGTTGTTTAGAAAGCCATTTGAACTCGTTTCCACGTAAGGACTCGATCAAGCTCTTGAATTTATCCTCCCAGGACTGCAATTTGATGATCTTCATGCTGTTTAAGATCTCAGAAATGGCTCTTAATCTCTCATCTTGTGAGATCATGACTTCAGATTGGCATTTTTGTATGATCTTCGCAAATGGCACATTAAGGAATCCACATACGAGAAGAGGGACTATACCGGGTATAGCACCGAGACCAACAACTGAGAAAAGCACTCCCATAGACAGGAAAAGCTGCAAGACAAGACTCCAAGTCGAATGAAACCACCATGGAAACTCTCCCATTCTATAGGCATCTACTGCTATGTAATTCACAATTTCCCCAGCCGAATGTCTCCACCTTCCTAAACTCGAAAGCTTCAGCTGCTTCTGATAGACTGCCACCATTAATGCCGATCGCATCCTCATTCCAGACCTCCTTGAAGCATAATACCAATACCTCTGCGACAATGACTCGACAACCTTCGAAACAATAAGGAATCCTAGTAAAACAAGACCCTTTTGCAGGTTTTCCTCTTCCTGATTCGAATAATTTACAAAAGCATAGAGCAATAATGGAAGTGCTACAACAGAAATCGTCCTAAGAATTGCACAAACTGCTATAATTATATTTTCCTTAAAGTACACTTTTGTTATGGCCCGAAGAACCAAGTTTCGCCTATCACTTGAGCTTTTCTCTCTTATTAGTGTTTCCCATGCATTAGCAAACTTTTGGTATGCCAAACTGGATTCATCTTCTGCACTAATAGAAGGGATGTCTTCAAGAACTAAGGGTCTCAAGTAACCCCTGGAAAGCAAGGGATTAATCCAAGAAAATGACAATTTGCTAAAGAAATTGGCCTCGCAAACTTCTATCTGGTCTTTTCCTTCCTTTTCCTCTAATAGGGGTTCTGATAGACTCTTATGTTCCTTAGTCAAATCAATGAAGTTTCTAAAAGCACAAAACAGCATCAAGATGTTCACAGGCCATGGAAGAACGTCGAATATTTCAATCCGGTGTGTTCTAAATAAAATTTCAATATGAAGAACCGAAACCAATAATGCGAACGACACCCACCACGTGGAGATGAAAATTTTCACTGGTTGTGATGTATGAACAAGCAATGAAACTGATAATGAAATCCAAATTAATCCTCTAACAAGCTCAATCAACCAGCTCAAGCTATTAAATTCACCATTTCTTGCTATTAGATTCCATAAACCAACACTAAGATACAATATACTAATAAGAGCACAACCTATGGAAACAACAATGGAGATCCTATCCCTTCTGTTAACAACACTATGTTGCAGTTTTCTTACCGAACATACAAACAAAAGTAGATAGAAAACAAAGAGGAACACCAGGTTTATGACATCTATGATGGTTCGTTGAATGCAAAAAGAACCAAAATCAAGTTTCCCTTCACAAATTAAAGTGAACCCCCCTGCATATCCATCACAAGATTTAGAATTAGCATAATAACAAAAGCCAGTCCAACAGGAAGACACTGATATAGATTACAAACATATTGTCTGCATTACAAAAGGATTCGAGTGGTCCATTATGTTGCCTTACACTTGTCTTTTCAATAATCACTGATGGTTTTAAGAACATCTTAGTCAAAATCACATAGAAGACGATACATGTTCATGCAAGATGAATAAGTAATAATCAAACAGGTGAATGAAAACAAGCAAATAAGGGTGTACCAAGTAAGGTCCTGAAGGAAGCCATAGTTGAATGGTTGAAGATTCAATGTGAAGCTGTCGGTAAATCACACCGTACAATAGTTCAGAGTTGAATGAGTTTTGCGAGAAACAAGCGCTACACTCATTCACTTCAGCTATTCCATACAAGATGCCATCAAAGAAACTCCCACTTCCACAATTTATTGCCTCTTATTTCGGGGTTCGTTGATTGGTTTTTTGGCCGCTTTCGTTCAGTAGACTGCTTCCACATGTACACAATTTGTACAGACACAGTTATAAGGAGATAATAAAAGAATATTTACATTCATATGATATTTGAAATACATAATTATTTACCTTTCAAGATCAGATTTTCGTCCACAAATTTGTCATTTCTTCATAATTTCATAAATTCAGTGTATCCAACAGTAATTTGTACATCTCATGTCATGCATAAACCAGTTGGCAATTCGGTCAATGAATAAAAATTCTACTATATAAATCTTTGTCTGCTCACTATTTTATTCACAGCTGCAATATTCTTCACCTATTAGCAGCCAAATTTAGGTGAAATATTAATGGTAGGAAATTAAATAAGTGTGAACCATGAAAGGAAGAGTGAATTGCAACCCATTTCGTTGTTTTTTCTCATCGAATGTTAAAAAAAACAAACATATGCAGACAAATTACAGAAGAAATATTTTCTTGTTTGAAATCAATCTGGGTTAAAGGTTTGTAATCGAGTAAAACAAGAAGTTGATGGAGCAGACTATAAAGAGGACAATATATAAACCATTAACACAGCTTTTATTGGTCTTTGCTAAGAGTGGGGTCGTATCTCTGTCGTCACATTCACAGCCGATTCGATCATATCAAACACGCAATTCCAATTGAAAAGGTTACTAATCTCTTTCATTTTATAGCATGGAAACTTTGTACTGTGGTGTTGATTATTGTGCCCTGATTATAACAATAATTTTATGTTAATTCTGCTTCTAAATAAAGTAAATAATTCCCAATACAAACAATTAACAAATCGAAGTTTCAAACAACAAATCATTGCATGAAATGACACAAAGTAAAAGACAGTAAGAAAAATGATTATACCTTAGCGATTAATTGATTATTTGTTTTCTCCTCTCTCTGATATTTTTAGGTTGGAATCTTGCTAATAAGTTTCTTTATGATGAACTAAGAAAACTTTGTAGATCTTCACTTTCACCTGTTCTCTTGTAAAAAAAAAAAAAATATGATGCACGCACATGAACCACATTAATGAATAAAATAACAAAATATTTAAAGGTTTATAAATAAATATTGATAAATTCATTTAATTATAATTAAGATTGTTAAATTTTTTATTTTCTCCTCTCTTTCATTGTACATAGTTGTATCAAAACTTCTCTAATTGGGTTTAAGGATTTACTTATAATTAGTTTTCCTTGTAATTACTGCCATTAATTCTCTATTTGAAAACTTAGACTTGAATTTTATTATTTAAACGGTAAGAATGAAATGCATAAATTATGAATAAATTAGCTGGAGTTCAATGAATTGTATATTTAAAAAGTATTAAAGTATAAATTTATCAAATTCAAATTCTTTTGAGAATTTTAAATTCATTACTTAAACAAACATCTAAAAAATTCATGAATTTAATAAATTATCATTAATGTTACATTTTTAAATTATTGTTTAATTTTAAAACCCAAACCCAAATTGTAAAGTCAAATACTACGTACCTAAAATAAAATTATGAGAATTTTAATCCTCCTAATAAAGAAAATGTACAAATCCAAATTGTAAAGTCAAATATAATCTCATACAACGATCTAATAGTCAGAATATTCACCGTTTCAAATATAATCTAAATTCGAATCGCATTAATCATATTTGTTGTTTAAATTTTGCTTTATTTTTGTATTAAAAAAAATATTTACAAGCTACAAGAACGAAGGATAGGAATAATCCAAAATAAATAAATAAAACCTTCCAAGTTTCAATAGGAATAGGATGATGGGTAAAATAATGATGATATACGTGTAACACACCGACTCAAAACCAACTATTTTAATTCAAAGAATATCAAGATGACTTTTATTAAATACTGAAAATTTATATTTAATTATATTTGATTTGGTAAGAGTATTATTCTTTTATGTATATTTTAAGTATGCGAGTCAACAATAAGTTAACTCAGTTAGTAATATTCAATCATCTTATAATTTGTTTTTAGTAAAAAAAATTGATTTTGAAAAAAAAAAAATCATTTTACAAGAATTTTTACTTAATTTTTTAATTTAAAATTATATTAATATTCTTTATTTTATATTTAACTATTATAATATAATAAATAACTATCTTTCTTATATTATTACACTTTAACCAAATGACACATTAATATATTAGTTGTAAATTTGATTAAATTGGAATTCACGTGTTTCGAGTTGAATTGTAAACTCATTTCTTAAAAAATAAAAATATATACTCTAGTCCTACAATAATAGATCGATGGAATTGGGATTCGTCAGTTTTTTATTTTTTGTCATTCTGGTTGCTACCTTTTCCTTTTAAATTATAGTTTACTTGTGAACTTTTTTTTTTTATTAAGAAGGATAAAATTATAATTAGATTGAACCGGGTCAAGTTATTTCATAATAATCGTCATGTAACTTTTGAAAGATTTCATTCGGGGGGGTTTCATATATTTATACATGCCCAAAGGCCTTGCGAATATCATTATTGCCAAACCATCAGCAACTCGATTATTCTCTGAATACATGTGTCACCCTAATCCTCCAAAGACATTGAATCATTTCTTTAATAGCTCGCAACTCTATTAAATGATGTAACACAATTAGTTCATCTTGAATTATCTGGATTGTAATCATATTATCTATCTCAAGCACAACCCTTTGAAGATCTAAAGTTCAAGCAAGTTGAAGACCCTCTAGAGCTTTCCAGAGTTCGGCGTTTAGCCCTGAACAACAGCGATATATTTAGAAAAACCAAAAATCCACGTATCATACTTATCCTGAATAAGTCCACTTGCTGAAGTATTACTAGATTCTTTATGCATGGCACCATCAGTGTTTACCGTATACCATCCCTCCTCATGTGGATGCCACCCTACAAACCTACAAGTTTTGTTTTGTCTTTATTTGAACAGACTCATCATTTTCTGATTGAATTGAAAAAACTCATCTCGTAATCTATAACTCTTCTCCAAAATACTAACCCTTCAATGTGTTCTACAGTAAAAGAATCATTGTTTCTTCTTATCATAATTCCCAAAGGATAATACCAAAAAGAATCGACCAATAATTATAATTACGCGTAAAATAATTGGAGTCAAATAGTTAATCTCAATCCAATCCTTCATATTCATGTTAAAAAATTTCTATCCTTTTTCCTAGTTTGTATAAATGGAGATTTATATTTAATGTATTAATTTATATTGTAGTTTGCATCAAATGATGTTTCTTTATGAAAAATTAAAATTATATTTAAAAAATGAATTGCGTTAATTACGGTTTATAGTTCATCAAAAAATAAAATCATATTTAAAAAATAAATGAGCCAAGCGAACATCATCTTATGCGATACATATAAACTCATAAAACTATCCTTCGTACCGCAAAAAAAGATGCACTCTATAACTATTATTTGAAAGAACTAATAATTCCATGAACTTAAAATAGCAAAATAACATAAAAATTAAAAATACAACTCAATCAACTAATCAACTACAAATAGGAAAATACAACAAATTAGAAAAGACCCTAAACAAAAAAAAAAAATAGTATTCCCCTTGCCATTGTTTTAATACATGCATGTGGTGACAGTCACAAAAGTCCAATGTAAGAAAGATATATCCCCATACTGTTAATATAAAAAAATTATCAGAGATGTCCCTGTGATCAACGGTTAAGAATAGCATCCTGAGACTATGTTGATAATGAAATCTATGATGGTTCTTTGAATGCAAAATGAACCAAAATCAAGTTTCCCTTCACAAATTAAAGTGAACCCCCCTGCATATCCATCACAATATTTAGAATTAGCATATTTTCGTACTGTAAAAGCAATAATAACGAAGGTCAGTCCAACAGGAAGACACTGATATAGATTATAAACAAATTGTCTGCATTACAAAAGATCTTAGTCACACGTACAAGGCGATACATGTTCATGCAGGATGAAAGATATAATTAATGATAAAAATGCAGTAAGCATTAATCAAACAGGTGAATGAAAATGAACAAATAAAGGTGTACCAAGTAAGGTCCTGAAGGAAGCCATAGATGATAATTGAAGATTCAATGTCAAGCTGTCTGTAAATCACACGGTAGATTAGTTCAGCGTTACGGGCTCTCTGTGTTTAGGCAAAAATATTTAAGTGGATAAAGTGAAAGGAAACCTACTCTCATTCACTTCAGCTATTCCACAGAAGATGCCATCATAGATCCCCCCCCCCCCCCCTCAATACCACCGATTTATTCCATCTTATCTTACTGTGGTGTTCGTTGGTGGTTTTTTGGGCCGCTTTCGCTTAGTAGATTACTTCCACTCCAAGTAATGTATTCGAAGAAAGCATGATGGTATAAAATGGAAAGAATTCACCTCATCCCTATCCTTTCTAACAGGGAAATCACATATTTTCGTCTATAAATTCCGTTTTGTTTCCTCATGATTTCATAATCCAGTGTATCCACCTGTCATTATCCTTACGTCACTTGTCATGAATAAGGAATTGAGACGGCTTTCACAAAGTCAATGAACCAACATACGACTCATGATTTTGTCTGCCACCAGCTTCCAAATCATACTGCAAAAGGACTTTGACTTCCGAGGACACGAGAACTCATAAAAACCCAGTTGCCTGTTATTCATCGCGCTAGCCACGACATTAGCTGCCAAATTCAAGTAAGCTACTACTGGTGGAAATTAAATAAGTGGGGAAAACAATATATACATATATGAATTCGTTATTTAGCGGGCGAATAATCTTTCTGTTAATAACAACAGCTTAACATTTTGGTTCCAAGTGATTATAGGCGTTCATTTTCAGTGTTGAAGCCGTGAAAACCAAGACCAGTTTAGGGTTTATGAAAATTCGACCTACAAGATTATTCCGCAAGGAAATTTAGACCCATGATTACTTGACAACAGGGACGCTACCATGTGACTTTGTATCAAGGTATTCGTGCCGACTTTGAGACCCTTCAACCCTCTCTCTTGGAGCTCTGATCTAATCAAAGTTCAATTTTTATGATATAGAATTGTGGCGGCACCACAAAGTAATCGTAGTTTGTTTTCGGCTAGAGGAATCCTTTATCATTCCTGGTTTTCAACCAAAGGGTGTTTTCCGTTATTCTCGAATTATTATTCCAAAAAATAGATTTAATACTTAAAAAAATAATTTCTTACTGTTTTCGGGCAAAGTAATAATATCTTAAAGTTCTATATTTTTCCCTACTGGTCTCATCTATTTATAGGAAGAAGAAGTAAAAACCTTATTAATTTGTATAAGTTTATTTCAACTAGAAAAATGAACTCCTAGTTTAATTAGAAGTAGAGGCAGTGACAACCCTAATTAATAATACTAAGATTTATCGTCCCTCCCTTTAACATGAGGGGCTGTTGGGCTTCTCTCATATTGACTCCAATTACAAATATTTATTGAGTTTTTAACTTGATAATTTATAATTTGATCTAACTCCATATATATTTTTTTATTTCCCAAAATAAACATCTCAATTTATTTTCAATTAAATAATATTCCCAACTCAATTTTAATTCCATTAAAATCATTACGAATTTACCATAAAAGAATCAATGAAAATATATTTAATATTTCTACATTCAACAGATTCACTATTACCAAATGCTTTATTTTCATTTTCGAACTTCATTTAATTCGAAAAACATAAATTCATTTCCAAGTCATTTTCATTTCCATTTTGGAGAAAACCACATTCATTGTCAAATGTTTCTATTTCTCTATTTTCATTTTCATTTTGAAGAAAATCACATTCATTTCCAAATGTTTCTCATTTCTCCATTTTGACCATTTCTATATTTTTTTTTTCATTTGATTCAACATGTAATTCATTTCTGATTTCAACGAGCTAGATGAAGGATCGATTGCACATATATTATTAAGGCTCAAATGATTTATAGTTAATTTTTAGCTTTTCGCCTATTAACAATAAGCTCATTTAGTCACGAAGTCATTCCACGATAGTATTGTGATTGAGCTATCCCCAACGACATACAATTATGAAAGCAACTCGTTCGATGCTTTTCCAATGACCTTGTCATAAGTGTGTGTTACGCATATAGGATATCATCAATGTCTTTGGGAAAATATTCGTTCTCTCAATATTATCTTATTTTATTTCATGGTAATTATTACATCTTCCTTCCTGAAAAGTCAATTATTATCAAATAGTAATCAAGTAATTCATCACAAGGACAAACAACTCGTAGTCACGTTTACTTTTCATCAATCATGTAATGCCAATGAGAGGGTTTCATTTACCCATGTCTTGGGCTATGAATTTCACTGTTGTAAATGAAACTATGTACTACAAAAATTGTATACCCAATGCACCATCTTTTGGTTCCTTATCTATTTGAACTCAGGCTTTTACTTATATCAAAGTATATGAGTTACACATACATAGCTTGTCAACCACTCAAGATTTAGGTATGTCAAATTATGAATGCCACAAGTGAATAAATCTGTAAACGGATTCAGGATATATTCTTCTTGGGTTCAATCCAATGTATTGTTAATCTAGTCAGTAACATTTATGTCTCTATCTTCTAGGAGTCATTTGCTTCGATGCCCAAGACAAGGCATCTACTTAATTGGACTTGATAAATGACATATTAATCTTTAAATCGGTTTGTTGATTTCCGATTAGACTAAGGATATGTTTAGGTTAATCTACTAATATAAATTATCTTTCTGTATTACGATCTGATCACGTAATACCGCTTAGTATTAGTTTAAACATTAGACTATCGATTTTCCAATATTTGTTTCTATTTTGCATTGCTTGCAAAAAACCATGTGAGAAAAATTATACAAAGTATATTAATATAATCTATTAATTATTTTATTAACCAATCTGTTCAAAAAAATTACAAATATATATAAACAAAAATACTACACTTAAAGCACCAAATCCAACAGTCTCTCACTTGCCCTTGCGAAGTAGATGAGTAATGTTTTGCATTTCTGTGTCCTCCATATATTTCCAAAAGAACTCTCTAACTATTAGAGTCTTGGTAAAACAAATCTCTAGAGTTTGTCTTCATATGCGATCTTTGACTACATCCATTATTCCATCAAACATTATCATTTCCCTTATAATAATTATTATTAATGTGTTTTGTCTTTATTTGGTTTTTTCGAGGTTTAGCTATATCCACACCTTTAAAATAGTATAGTTTTTCCAGACTTCACATTCAGCCCTCCATAATGACGTTAGTAGTGCAACTCTGCTTAACACTTATTCACATTATGGACTTTCTGTCTAGGATAAAGACACAGCCCGACGTCGGTTTCCTTGAATCCTGACACATTTGAAAATCATAATCAGTATATCTAATAGGAGTAAGATCTCCTCTGAAATACACAAGCATATAATCCCTCGTTCTCTGTAAATATTTGAGTATATGGTTCACTGCTTACCAGTGTCTTGGTCTTGGATTCTCCTGATATCCACTCACCAACCCCACTACAAAACAGATATCTAAGCGTGTGCACAATATAGCGTACATGAGACTTTCTACTGTCAAAGCATAAGGAACATTTCTCATGTTCTTTCTTTCTTCCATTGTCTTAGGACAATCTTCCAAAGAGAGATGAAATCCTGATACAGAAGGTTGATTTCCCTTCTGCGAATCGGTCATTACATAATGACCTACACGCACTTGTGCACAGAAAAACAAACATTTATGAAATAATTTAAAGATCGGATTTTAACTGCAAGTGGACAGTGTCAGTTGTAATATTTATAATGTCAATGAGACACTCAAGTATCCCAATGATCGAACCCAAAGGATTACCAAGTGGATAAATGCATTTATCAAGTTAATTACAAGTTGAGCAATTACTAATCTAATAAAGTCGAAAATTATTAGTGTAAGTTCAAATAAAATTGTTTATAAACTAAAATTAAACTATTAATTAAACTAACTAAGCTAAATTTTCTTCTTAATGTCTTAAATAATATACATGATTAAACGATGATCGATTGATTAATTGAGTGCTAATTAAACTAATGAACCTACATCGATTACATTGGTTGTCACTCTTAATTAGGAATTTTCTCTCGGTATCATCCTAGATTAAAATATACCACCTAAGATTACCTTTTAGTCTCACCTAAGCTTATAAATTACCTCTTGATCTCACTGCTCAGCATAATTATATTGAACTATCTAAGAATAAACTCTTTTATCGATCTCATTTATCTAGCCTTTTCGCAAGAGGCATCAATTCTAGTGTGTTAAGCATTTCGATATAATCGAACAACCAATCAATTAAGAATAGACATCAACTTAAGTTAACAAACAATCAAACAATCAATCATCCAACAAATTTAGTACATGTTCAAACTCAAATTCCTAACAAGCATTTTATCAAACATATTATAAGCATAAAATGAAAACAAATGATATAAGAAGATCCATTCAATTGATGAAGCTGCATTGAAACCAAAGAGTATCTTTAACAATAAGGAAGAAAGAAAACTACAAAATTAAAGTCTAGCCTAAAAAGAAAAGAGAAAATCTAAACTAAAAATGAAGAGAAAAAGGAAAAATAAAAATAAAAATACCTTAACCTTAACCTAAGACTAAGGAGAAAAGAGGATGAAAACAAAAGTGAAAACCTCTCCCTTTTCATTTAGCCAGGAGTGGCTTTAAATATATGATTTTAACTTTAAATTTTAGACCAAAATATCCCTAGGTACCTAATTTTGATTGGTGTGGTCGTTGGACAAAAAATTATCCTTACAATCATTTTTTGTCGTGTCAGGTAAGATATCGCGATATTCGAAGTTAGATGTCGTAACATCTTAGGGTATCACGACATCCGGGGTTGGATATTGTGATACCCAATTCAGCATTAAAATTTGGAGCATTGGGGGTCTCGGTATCGTGATACCTATCCTTGGTATCGTAATACAACTGTAAGTGACCTCTAATCTCCTCATTTCAACACGTCAGGGGTATCATAGCTTCCATGCTTCAATCTCGCAATACCTCCCTTCTAGGTGATGTTTTCTTCACCTTCAGGCCACTTTCGGCTCCTTACAACAATCGATCAACTTGTGAGGTTTCTCATGGCACGACTGGTCAATTTGGGTTTCAAAAATGACTTAAAACTAATAAAAAAAATATAAACAACAAAATAAAAAATAGACGAAAACATATAAAATACACTTTAATAAGTAAACAAGTTTAATCGATGTAATCCAAACTTAAAAGCAGAAGCTTTAAAGTAAAACTCAATCAAGTTGATATTCAAACATTAATCTTCAAATTCGCAGGGGAGGTAAAACTTTCATATGGTTTGAATTGGATTTGGACCCAAACTCCAATGACCCATCTTTTTTCAAGGTGAAAAATGGGTTATTCTAAAGGCCCCATGAAGCTCTAATTTAGACCACAAAAAATGCAAAGTCCAGTGGTGCTGATCTCCCCAAAAAAAGGGCTTGAATTAGTTTATTTAAATAATCATCACATAGAGACAATAGTTTTTCATGTTGAGTTTGAATCTATTACAGTGTCGAAGTATGCATTCGGGGCACACGTACTAACGGAGAACAAGGAAATAGATACTTGAAATCTAATCAAATACAAATGAATAATGAAGCTATGGAAGAAGCAATTACTAACTCTAACTATGTTAGTTTTTTTGTGGATTACAAGGGTAAAACTTTAATAACAACACGATTAATGCGATTTAAACTCAAATCATACCTAAAACAATAAATACCTTAATTATTAAGTCAGCACACGAGATTCTTCGAGTACCATAATTTCTGAGGTATGTAATAATATTATGGAAGATGCAATTATAAAATGGCCCACCCATGACCATGAGGATGCATAATTGAGTACCTACTTCATCATATTAGATTATAGACACGACAACAACATTTTTCTTGGGATTTCTGTCTTTTTTTAATTTGTCTTAAGCTGGCCTGTTGTTGCTTCATTCATTCAACTTTGGTCTGACATTTTCCTAATTTTTATTATTTAATTTTAAGGATGAGTGAAAAAAATATCATACAATCTAAACTAATTAAAAATAAAAGGATGTGAAAATTCAACATAAGTACTTGTTTTATTTATGGAATTAAAATCTATTAGTAGTATTATATGTTGTATTTGATTTGATTGTCTATTAAATTAGCCCAACACTTCTTTTATTACTTAATTTATTAGGCTTCTGGTTTCAATTTCAACTTTAATCAAAGCCGAATCTACTTTTCTGTTATTTCCTAACTTAAATAGTTATCACATATAACTTAGAAACAATTGGTAGGTTTTTATTATTATTGGGATCACATTAAATTCATCTATCAATTATTAAATAGATTAATTTATTATTTAAAAAAATATCATATATTATTTGACAGATATTTTAAAAATTTTTATAATTCTATAAATGATAATAGAGAAGTTAAATCAATCTATTTAATCATATAATTAATTTTAGTAGTATAAAAATTAAATTGATCTATTTAATAATATAATTAATTTGATGTAATCCTTATAATAGAGGGGTTTAGTGTGGTTTAGATGAGCAGTGCGGTTCGTTAACTTACTTTTTTACTTACGCTATAGTATCTAATCTCATCGTCAATGTTGTTTTTACATTAATCACATGTAAACACACCGCTCATCCAAACCCACACTTAATATATTCTTTCACCATTATGTGTGTGTTTAAATCTTTATTAGATTAAAAACTTTTTTCTCCCGAACCTAGAGTTTAGGCTAGCAAGATGGTGAATTCGCTTCAAATTACTTTAAGTTTAACCCTCAAAGTTAAGAAATCTCTAAAAAAATTATACTTGAAAGCAACTAAGTAAAACAAACCAGAAGAAAAAATTCAAAAAAAAAATTTAAAGAGTACAAATGATATGAGAAGACCTCTATTTATAGTTGAGCCTCTCATACCCAACTATATAGATTAAGTTATACCAATTCCTCACATTCAAAGCTTTTTACAAGATAGAGTCGTCAGCAATTTAAACTTTCAATAATCTTATCCTTAAAATTACAGAAATACTCTAATAAAATACAAGTTACTGAAAGTTTACAAATTTCTTCAAGTTTCGATGCGTTTTCCACAATGTTTCAAAAATTGGATCAATCTTAATCATTCAAAAATTTCAATTTACTCACATGATTAGATTGAGTTATTCTGAACCTTTCATCACATTCTTTTCTGCACAAATTCTGACATAACTCTTTAATTATTTTTAAAATTAATCAACACTGAGTTATTCCGGAAGCTATATATAAGATAATTTTCCTTAATTTTTGTGTATTTCCTATACTTTTAAAAATTAATATTTGATATATTAACAGCATACTTTTTTCTACTCTGCAAGTACAAATAAAAAAAAATTACTATGTGTTATGTATTCTTGAGCTTTAAAAATAATGAATCAAGAGAAGCTTAGGATTGTTGGTTGGACCATTAAAAATAGAATGTTAAAGTTATTACTGTTTGTTTAATGGTGGTTGAACAGGTAGGGAAAGAACAGCTGAACAGGTAAGGTTATCATGTAACATGCATGGAGTTGTCAATTTCATCGTTGTAGTACTCCATGAATTCAAGTACAATTAATTTTATTTTATTTTATTTTATTATTCAAAAATAAGAAAGCATTTTCCTTCTTAATTCAAGGCTTTGTGATACTAATTAAAGTAATATTTATTTAAGATATTAATAGAAGTGATATTTATGTTAGAAAACGTATAAATAATATTAAAATAAAACTTTGGTTAAATAGTAAATATAAAATTTTACTAATTTAATTGGCGTGAGTTTCAAATCTTATTAAATTTAATTGTTATTAGAAGTTAAATATTGATTTTTCAAAAAAAAAAAAAAAAAAAAACCAATCCGTGATTGTTATAGTATTTTTATTTAATTAAATTTATGAAAAATATTTTTTTTAATTACCAGATTAAATCATTTTTTTAAATTACGGGACTAAATCGATTTTACGAAAACGTTTTCAACTAAAAAAAAAAAAAAAGCTTTTTTGCTAAAAGTTGAAAGCATTTTCGTAAAATCGATTTAATCCCGTAATATTTTGAAAAAAAAAAGGATCTAATCTGATAATAATTAAAAAAAAACAACATTTTTTATTGATTACAGTTTCTTCAAAAAATAAAGAGAGATGAGAAGCATGTTGATGGTATTGATGCAATCAATAGACCCACAACATTAATGAGCATCACAGGAGATAAAAGAAACACATGGAATGGTGATGTAGGCGCATGCCTCTCTTCACTCTTACAATAAGTCTAAACACGTATGAGTTTTCATTCATTTCAATCAAAGTACAAAATTGCACACAAATAATAGAAATTTGGTGGCATCAAAACATTGATTTTCCTGTATTCTTCTTTGATCATAGAAGAGGGAAAATTAGATTACCTTGTTAGGTGGCAATGTTTAGAACTGTGGTGTCAAATAGGATACCAATCTCCACATTAAATTATTATTTATTTTTAAATATTGGTTGAAAGTTTTCCTGACTTTGAGAAAGATTTGCTCATTATTTAAATGGATAATTAGTTTTTTGTATTTACTCATCATCTATTTTTTCCTTTTAATTATAAATATATTTAATATGTTATTTTGTAGAATCACAATTTTCTTTTTAAAACTAAAAATGGTAAACTACATAATTTGTCACTCAACTTTTATAAATTTTCATTTTGAGCACCGAAAATAAAAATTTTACATTTTACACTCCTTTTAGTCACTCAACTGTAGTAAATTTTCACTTTATTCACTTATTTCTTTTTTTAGAATTAATTTTATTTTATTTTTAAATAAAGAAAGCATAAGTTTTTACAAGAAATTTAGTTTTTCGGATGCAAAGATTAATTCTAGAAACTAGATTTTACTAAAAGAACAAAATTAATTCTAAAAAAATTAAAAAGAAAAAAAATGGGTTTTCTGTAAAAACCCAAGTAATTTCGGTAAAACTTAAGCTTTTTAATTTTTAATAAAAAAGTTAAAATTAATTCTAAAAAGGGAAAATTAATATAAGGCGGTTTTTCTTGAAAAACTCAGATGCAAACCACATGTTTTGCCTTTATATTGAAAAATAAAATAAAATAAATTCTAAAAAGGGGTGAAAATTTTAAATTAAAAAGACCGTTTTTCCTTATAAAAAACCAGGTAATTCCTTGTAAAACCAAGTTTTTCCTTTACTAGTAAAAATTAAAATTAATTCAAAAAATAAAATTAAAAAGATAAAATAAATTATCAAAATGAAAACTTATTACTGTTAAGTAATTAAAATGAACATTAAATTAACCATTATAACTAAAATGTACATTAAATTAATGACAAACGATCAAAATGAAAACAGTAAAATTTAAAATGCAATTTTTTTCTGTTCCTAAAACAAAAACTTAAAAATTGAAAGATTAATTGTGTGGTTTAACTATTTAAAAAACTCACCCTACTTGTAGGGCTAAATTATTTTAATCAAATTAAAAAATGTATGAAATCGTACCCTTTCAAACTTGTCCACCTTTCAATATTTTAATTTCATTAGAGGCTAGCAGAAAGATATTTGTAATGTGATATTAGTACTTTAAAATTTGAATATATCTGTGCAATTAAGCCTTATTTTTGTTTGCACGACAATTCCATATAAAATAAAATTAACTCCTCCAACCAAGGCATACTTCATCGATTCATTAATTTTAGCCAATATTGAATCATTAGAGTTATTTTTTTAAAAAAAAAGTAAATTAACTCTGCAGTACTAGAAATCACATGTTGAGCATCTATACGTAACTTCTCCATCGATAGATTCGGAATCTCCTGGAACATTATAGGACCGTAAAGAAGATTATTCATCAAAGCAGTCAATTCATGCACGACAAATTAGTCTCCCTTGAAATTTGTTGTATGACCACCTACCAGTCTTATCTACACATATTTTGAATTCATAAGATAAAATCTCTGTATAAAACTACACTAAACGTATCAAAAATGACCCCAACAGCTAGAGCACAATCCACTTCAACTATAATCTTCTTCCTCTTTGCAGTTCAAGCCAACATGAGACCATCATATATTACCCAAAATTCAACTTGTTCAACGCTTCGTTTTCCGGTGTTCCTCCCAACTCCACCAAACCAATGTTATTTTTTTCCCTAATCAACCCCTACTTTAAAGCCTCGACATCGTATAAATAAATTTAAAAAAAAAAAACCCAAATTAGCGTGTTCAATGATGTTTGCATTAATTAAACTCGATGCTAGCATCAATTGAAGAGCACAAAACACAATTAAATGCAACATTTGAAAAGGAACCCATATTTGTTCCCTCTGCGACCCAGCCTTTATAGCATGGGGAGAATAAAGGGATCAATAGTAACACTCAATGGGGGAAAAACAAAACATAAAATAATTAATAAACAATCCAATTAACCAATTTTCCTCACTCTCAGTACCCATTATTAGTTCAAAATTTTAGGTATAGTATGTTAAACCCTCCCCACCATCCAAGGACTTAACAACACATCACCCAAATCTATATAGCATGGGTTTTGGAGAATCAAATATCATTTGGATTTCAGCCCTATGTAGGCTGATTTACTTAACATGTCTCGATCGAATAAAGGAAAAACAGGAAGGAGAATGGTTTAAAAATGGGTGCTATGGTTGAATGAGGTAGCATGAAACCAGGGGTCAATGCCCCTCTCTAAAGATATATGATAAATAAAATAACTAGGGCATGCATGCATGCATGCAACATGTAAAGGAGGCAGCCTATGGCCGTGTATGCATGCGGAATAAATTAAAGATTACCCACTTTGTTTTGAAAAAGAACCCACAGTGCAATGTCCCTAGATCCACCGCATAGATTTTATAGTCATCGCCAGCTTTAGATCTCCCTACCACGGACCCAATTTCAAAAAGAAAAATTTTGTAATTACCAACAAAAAAAGAACTTCATATTTGCGTATATTATTTTCAACAATTTTCAAGTAAAAAAGGGTTAAAAGTAGAGGATCAATGAACAAGAATTTCTTATACATTGTCCACAACAAAACAAAACATGCTGTATTTTTTTATAACATATGAAAAGATTGAGGAGTAAATTAAGACCAAGTCTTAAATATACATATATTTATACTTACAACAAGACAAAACGAATTAAAGCCGTGTGTTAGTCAATTAATCACGTTGCGGTCGTCTTCAATTAAGGAAAATCAGTTTTGTCCTTTTTCACTAATCAATATTAAATTTCTTACATGTAATTTATATTAACAATAAAAAGAAAACGTTGCGTTATTGATTATAATTATGATAATAATAAAACAAGGTAAATGAAAACATATAGCTGGTTCCAAAACACCAAAGAACAAGGGAAGAAAAAGAGGTTCGGGAAACACGATCCGTGGCACGTGGCGCAAGACCACGTCAGCAGCCCGAAACGACAGGCTTGGATCACCGCCTTGGACAATTATTTATAATCAGAAAATTAACAGCAACGGTAGCTAAGACAAGTTGGCAGTTGGGGGAAGTTGACGGTGACGTGCGGTGCAGAGGGTTGAGGGAGATGGGTAACGGCAAGTGCGTGCCACCGTGACCGTGAGAAGGGAAGGTGGGGCCGGTGAGCTCTGATCTGGTTGAAGGGTCCCCTACCCCCAGTGGCCTTGCTGGGGTTGGGCGCATGTGGGTGTTGGGTTAATTTTAAAATTCACGTTATTGCATTTAATGAAAGGTATATATCGTGCCCTTCCTGTTTTTGAGAAGCGAGAGAAAGAAAAGGGCATGTATTCAGAGATCAATTACCAATATGGGATTTCTCGTTTTCTCGTTATTAATTAGGTTCAGGCGGAAAGCATGAAAGCGAAAGCACATAGCAGTAGGATAAACATACGCTCGTTTTAGAGTTTTCTATTTGAAAATTTACTTAATTATTGAATTTGAATGTAATTATAAATAATTATGTATTTGAATAACAATGAAAAATTATTTAATAATTGAATTTGAATGTAATTATAAATAATTATGTATTTAAATAATTATTGTAATTAGTAATTTTTATTGAATTGCATGTAATTTGAACACTCAACTATATTTTTCAACGTGAATATTTACATCCAAATCTTATTACCTATTGTTTTCCAAACATGATTTAACTTTTTAAAACATTATATTTTTATAAGCTTGAATTACAAAAATTATATTATAAGCATAAACACATATCAGTGTTTAGAATGATTATGGCAAAAAGAATTTAAAGTTATATAATAAATATTAAAAAATAATATGGTAAAAAATTATCTACTTGTATTTTATAAAATTATAAAAAAAAATTATATTATTTAAATCCTAACACAATTCTAAAATTATTACTAAAAAGTATATATAAAAATAATTTACATGTTATAAAAAATATTATAATATATTTATTTATAAAAAGTTATGGAAAAAAATGTAACATCCTGATGTCCGACTCAATCATCGGGTTCGAATTACGAAATATCATATTTATTGTCGAAATAATTACAATCAATCTCAGTCAACTTATTCCATTAATGCTTAAATTCAGCAAAAATATATTTTTAATACAATATACAATCATTATCGGGTCTTAATAGTAACCATAAGTAAAAGAAGGACCAGATTGTAAAATTTTTCAAAATGCAAGGTTGACGTCGTGACGTCGCCATACAGTTTGTCACGTCACAACATCAAACCACTCAACGTCACGATGCTACTTACTGTATTTACCTCGTCAAGATGACGGGATTCCTCATATCGTCGTGATATTACAGATATTTTCTCGTCGCAATGTCACATATTGTTTCTGTAATTTCTCTTTATACACAACCTGCAATTGCATTTTACTACAATGCAAATATATTCCAATCTCCATTTGACCTGAGTAAACTCTAAACAACAAATTTATAAACTTCAATTCTATATATATAACAACACATTAAGATTTTAACACCCATAAGTTAAACATTTACAATATATCAAACTTAGGTTCTATGCAAACATACCAATTCATCCCACAACATTCACATTGTATCCATTCCCAACATTTAAAAACATATATGCAAAGATTTCATAAACGCATATACAATCATTTGGCCAAATATTCACCATATGTTACTAATTCCAAAGAAACATAAACTTAAAAAGCAAACCAAAACTTGACTCAACTATGTAAGTACAAAGCCAACTTAAAACAAAAATGAAATATACAAACTTTGCCGAGTCTAGATTTTTTTACTGAATGCTGAAGTTGATGCTCGAGATCTAACTTCACATCTAAGCTGCACACGAAAAATAAAATCGTACGCTAAGTGAGTAAGCTCAATAATATTTCTATAATTCAAATAACAAATTGCAAGTTAAGTCAATTATAACATTCAACAAATATGCCATATGTATCAATTGCAAAACATCATGCTATATGTACCATTTATATCATATTATCATACAATTTTCCAAACGATTGGATTGATTTGTCATAATTCTATATAAATCTTCCAGACTTATAAATTTGGTTCACATAATCTTTCACAATAACAATTCATTTCATATACCATTATTCACTTTCCATTTTAAATCTTTATTAATCTAACTTGGACTCGAATGGATATATAGATCAAATCAATACACCAATTTGGCACACAATGCCTCGTTGAGTAACCCGAAGTAAATACATTGCGCCCAGTGCTCATCAGTGTAACTGAAGTAAAAGTTGTGTCCAACACTCATCGATGTATAATCGAAGTAATCCATACTCAATCTATCTTATTACTAACTATATCTAACACTGCCAAAATAGTTAATATGGTATCAAATCATTCAATTCGTAATATACCTCAAATTTGCATTTCATATTTCTAAATTCATCAACCAATTCATCAATATATATTTAACATAACATAAGTCATCTCAATTAGTAGCCAATTTCACAATTTCATCATTTTCAATTTTATTCCATTTAGTTTTCTATCTCGATTATCAATCAAATTCATGTCAATATGATCCAATCAACCATATTTAACCCACCTCAATATCCTACCATGCAAAATAATAGAAATATGCAACAATTCAAGTCATTCGAATTATAGAAATATAGACCAGGCACTCGATTTACTCGTCGTTGGATCTCATATTTTCTTTCTCTCTCGAAGTTCTCATGTCATCTTTAGTTAAGAATTATAATCTGACAATACATAAGATTAATTTCCAGCTCAAATCATAGTCAATTACAAAGAAATTAGTGTTTTATAATTTATTTAATTTAGTCCCTAAAATCGAAACTAACCTAACTTTCAATATAAAACTCCAAAATGAAATCCGATTTCACTATTACCCATTAGGGGCTACTTATTTCTTATTTCTACATTCAATTTTATATTTTATTACTCTAGTCCCTAATGTGCCAAATTATCAATTTAGCTTTATGATTTAGTCATTTTCACGTCTAAGCTTAAAATTTATCAATTTAACACCGAAAACTTCAAGAAATCAACAATAGAAACTTTCTAAAACTTCAATTTTTTTACAAATTGGTACATGAGTTAGCTAAATCAAGTTCTCATGACCTCAAAAACATAAAAATTATAAAAAATGGACTAAATTGAACTTACCAATTTTGACCGAAAGCTTCAAACTCTTTTTAGGTTTTCTTTCTTTTGTTTTTCGGTGCTAGGGGAAGAAGATGAAGAAAAGTGCCCTTTTTCTTTCTTAATTTATCTTTTATAGTTAGATTAAAATGTAGTTAGTTTAATTAATCATGATTTTTGTTAATTAAATTAACATTAGTTTAATTAATCAACCATTAACTATACCGTCCACTAACTTATAAATAACCATGGTCTAATTGCTATTTTGGACCTTTAGTTAATTGCAATTTAAGTCCTAAATTCATTTTCTAATTAAAAACCTATTGTGATTAAACTTTACTATTTAATCCCTGAACCTTAATTAAGCACAATTTCGGTTAAATTGCTTATCCAAAATTTAATTCACCTATAAAATAACTTCGAAAATGGGGTCCCAAATCCGCCTTTTCCTACATCACTGAAAACCGGATTGTTACAAAAAAAAAATATGGACATAATTTCTTTACATGTTCATGCTATATATTATAAAAAATAATATATTTATTTATAAAAAGTACTATAATTTTTTTATAAGAAATAAATTTTCCAAAATTACGGTAAAAAAATATTATTTATAAAAAATGTTATAGAAACTATTTAATACTTTATAAACTTTATTATTATTATAAATGCTACATATTATGAATTTTAGAATATTTCAAACTTAATTTCTATATTACAAAAAGGGTCATAACTTAACATAAGTATCCGATTAATTCTTGGTACAAAATCAACGAATGGCTTTATTATAGTAGAGATATATATGATCTATACTAGTATTTAAAGGACTAGCATAAGTTATTATAATAATTTCTTTGACCTTTCAACATTTTAAAAAATATCATTTTAATTATTCATTTATTTTTTCAGTTTTTTTTTTAATTATTGAATTTGTATTTTTGTTAAATCACTTTGGAATAAATGAAAAAATTAATATTTATTATGGTCACATTAACAATTATTTTTTAAAATATTATAAAAATATTTTTATATTTTTTAATAATTTTAATTTAAAAAATAATTTATTGACATGACATTCACATGCATGTCATGTAAATGAGTAATTTAAAAAAATGTAAATTTAAAATTAAATGTAAAACTAAAATACCTTTTTGACAAAAAAATCATTATGGCTAATTTATCTGAATTTTCTGTGGATGAGCTCCAGCCTCCAAAACTGACATTGTTAAGAGAACATTTTACTGAATGCCGGAAATAGAAGTAATGTAGGTGTTACAATAGTGTAGAAAAAATGAAAGAGCCAGCTGATCCGATGAAAGTGGTCCAGTCGAGTGTTCAGCCGGTCCATCAGAGTCTCGATGCTATATGATAAGGCGACAGTAGACAGCTCGGGAACCTGAATTGACCTGTGATTGGCCCCTGCCTGCGCCGCCTAATTTTCACCCTACTGCAAATCCCTAGTGGACTCAATTTATCAATCACCGCTACCTTTTCTCTTCTCTGCCGTGAATCACACCCAAACTTTACACTTTTAATATTTTCTCTCTTTTCTTTCTTTATTTTTAGTAATTAATACTTTAAAATAAAAAATTGCTAACCTGATTTAACAGGTTTTTTATTTAAATAAATAAAATATTAAATATGATATTATAAAGTTTTAAATTTCAAGTGTAGGTGATATTGGTTCGATTCAACCGTCTATTATAATTAGGTTGTTTTTTTTTATTTTGTTCTTGATTTTCATATTATATATTTTTTAAAATTTTAGATTTATTTTCATAGAATGAATTTTATCTTTTGAATATTATTTGATAAAATTTTAAAATCTTTTTCATAAATAATTTTAAAAATTAATAACTTTTCAATAACTTTTAAATGATTTAAACTAATTTAAATATAAAATATTTTTTTATATTATAAAAAATGAATTATATATTAAATAAAAATATAATTCGATTAAATTTCAAGTTAATTTTCAATTTTTCTTGTTCAACCCTAGAGAGGATCCTTTTGCACTAATGTAAAGAACTAGAATGAATGAAAAAATGAAAGTTTATTTTATTTAAGTACTCATGTGGAGGCAAATTGTGTTGAATGAGTCGAGTAACACTTGATAATACCCATGGCAAACTGTAGTGAGGTGGTGAAATTACTTTTCATATTTGAGTTGACAATTTATTAAAACAAAATTTTTGGATTAATTATCGTGTTGATATGTTAAATACTTAGAATCCATCTATGGAAACCAATCATCATACTTGGAGGGGAGTATTTTAGTTTTTATAGTATAAATGTGAGATTTCTATATTTAAGAGTGATAGAGAGTGATTCACTTATTGTATCATGGATTATAGATATTGAAATTATTCATTAAATTAAACTCCGCAGACATAATAAAACTAAATTATGTAAACAAACCTTGATATTTTTTATGTTTTTATTTGCATAATTTTTCGCAATACCAAATCATAGTTCCATTAACTATTTTGATATTCTGTAATTAACAACAGTAAATAGCAAAAACTCATATTTCACATGATTTTACATCAGCCTATTGATTTTTTTAAATTTAAAAACATCACATAATTATTCAATTTATAAAATTATTTTCATTGTATTATCAATTGGTAAATATAAATTAAAAGATAGAAGATACTAATTCTTGAAAGGTTACAATATGCCATAAGTGAATATATTTTTTGAAAATTTGGAATTTAGTCATTGTACTTTTTTTTTTGAATACATTGGTGTGATTACATGATAGTATCTGTTCATACTTTCTCAACCCTTTGATAAGGCACACACAGGAGCTCAAACCCGAGACCCCTAGGATGAACAACATCTTCTTTTCTATTGGAGCCACTTGTTAATAATTTATTGTTAAATTCAAATTCATGATATCGTCATCTTTTAAGTTACATAATCATCAAATGAGTATTTTTTAATTTCAAAATGTCACACCAACAAATTTAATAAAAAAATTGACAAGATTAACAGTTAGACTTGATTTTGAAACCTAAAAAGTATAGAGACTGAACTCTTAGAAAAAGAAGTACAAGGACTAAAATCTAAATTTTCAAAAGTATAGAGACTTATGGCATATTTTAACCTTCTTGAAATTGACACTAAAAGGACTGAATTTCAAATGTAGGAAAAGTAATGGAGTTGGAGCATAATAAAATGTTGTCTTGTTTTCCTAAAGATGGCGCCTCCTATCTTTCAAAACTGGACACAAAAATATAAAAATGTCGTTAACGTAACCGAATCCTCTCCCGCACCTCGAAATTCCACTCAACTTCAAGGGTAATCTCGTAACACCAGTATACTTTTTCATCACTGTTCAATTCCCACCGTACGTGTCCCTGTTAACTACAGGGTTAAATAAAACACTGTTTTAAAAAAAATTATTATGAAAAAAGTAATGGGTTTGGTTTATTTTTACGGTCAAATTCAGGTATTAATCCTTATGGATTTAGTTTCTATTTTTTAATATAATCAATTTTAAAGTGAGTTTGAATGGACGGTACGCTTATTTACGGTTAGTGTAAAAATAACGATGATGGTGAGATTAGATATTGTAACAATATTGTAATATGAGATACAAAAGTAAACTAAACACACCGCAGTACACCACACCGTCCATCCAAACTCACACTTATTTTTGAATGAGTTAATTTTGCTTCTTATATTTTTCAAAAATTAAAATTTCATTCATATCACAAATGATTGTAGTTAAATTTGTTTGGTTATTAATCTTACACCATGCATAAAATTGTATGTTCTCAAATTTAATAATTTTTAGTTTTTATTTTTATTTGAATTTTAATTTCAATATTGACGTAAATGATACTTATTAAATCTATTAATTGATTTTTTTTATAAATATTATGTAAAAATAGCATGCTAATATGATATTATACATGTAATAATATATAGGTCTCATGAGATTTTAAAAGTTGGAGGATAAAATTTAAAAACTATTATTTCGAAAAACAAAAAATCGAATTAAAATATAAAGATTAAATCCAAAACATACACATGCTACAGGGATTAATAGCAGAATTTAACCAATCTTCACAAGCAGAGAGACAACATCGCTTTCAGTGGCCAAATATTGTTCTTTAAAAATAATTATAATATAACTCTAAAAGATATCCATTTTCTTACCCTTCTTTTCTTGTTTTGAAATGAAAAATTTTAGAGCATAAATAAAAATATATATCCGAATTAGTTCTTTCAGATTGCTTCTTTTTCATTTATTGTTGCTGAGATAATGTTAAAGGAGAAGGAGGAATTAGTGTGAGGTAAAATAAATACTCAAATTTTAAACGCAAACAAACGAGTAACTGTGTCTGGATACGAAAATCTTTTGTTTCCCACTTTTTTTTTTTTACCTTTATATATTTTCTTCAACAAAGTTAGTGCTTTTTTTTTTTTTTCTTTTTTTTCAAATGAAAGTGGCTTCCTTTTTGTCAACGGGCGTCTGGGTTTTTGTTTAAAAACAAATTATATGGGGTTTGAATTGTTAGAAAGCTAGCTGGTAATGTTTGGTTCCGTATATCTTCGTCTTTTATATTTTTAAATATATATTTTTAATGTCTGTTGTTTATTTTGTATGCTTTGTTGTTTAGTTAATGAGAAGATTGATGAGCTTCGATTATTAAAATCAAGGAAACGTTTGGGCTTACGGGATCTTTATTATTATTTTTTTCTGGTCCAAAGAGTTGCAGGAGATCTGATTTTAAAATTTTCTTTTTGTATTTTTTTCTGGTTTGTCGTTATGGGTTTTGTTTATTGACAAGAAATGGAAGGGAAAAAGAAAAACTATGTAGTTAGTTGATAATTCTTGTTGTTCTTGTTGTTTTCTTGCATTTTTCAAGCCAAACAAGCATATGACATCAATGTTCTTCTTCATTTCAATGTATGTTTAGGCTTTGAAGTTCTTCTTCTTCTTCTTCATTTCTTTGTTTGTGGCTTGAATTTGAGGCTTAAAAAGAGTGCTTCTTCTGAATTTGAGGCTTAAAAAGAGTGCTTCTTCTTCCTTTTTTTTTTTTTTTTTTACAGTTTCTGTGAGGCTCTTTGCTAGTTGTTGAGGATTCGACAGTCAAATCCACCTACAAGAAAGCTGCTGCCTGGATACAGAGACGATTTTCTTGTCATTCATCGTGATTTGATAATCTTTGTATGGACACTTACACGAAAGAATCGAAGAGCTGAATTTTGTTCTGTTTCTATAAAGAACTGATCAAGAAAAAAATACAGGGTGGGGAAACTGATCTTTGGATCTAAAATTTCACAGCTCATTTTGTTTTCTTGTTTTTATAACTTTCACTGTTTTGACCCCGAGGATGGGACCCTTTCCAAGATAAAAAAAGGCAAAGCTAGTTTGGTTGATTAGATGTATCGAGGTTCACTTTTAGGGGTTGCTGTCCTTTTTGCAGTCAAACAATGGTTGTCTTCTCAATCCAGTGCCTAATTTAAGCTGAAGGGCTTAGTTTCTTGTTCTAAGTGACTAAAGGCTAGCTAGATCTTCAAATTTGCAGTCACCTGTGGAATTTTCTTACAAATTTCACAACAAGGTGAAATTATGTTGGGTTTTACTTTTTCATTTGCTGGTGACGAATTCTGAGGGGTTCTCATGTGAACAAGTGAAAAGGGTCTTGTACTAGATGCTGTTTTCTCTCTGTCTCTCTGCAGATTATCTGGAATTGAATAGTTAGCAATGTCAGTACATGTCCTAGAAGCCAGTATGGTGGGGGCAGATAAATAATGCAAAAAATTTGTTTTGTTTGTGTCTTTTTAAGACGTGTTATTTTGGCTTCTATAATGATCTCTTTTAAGAGTTGAATTTGTTAAGTGAGGAAAGTTTTGTAGAAATTCTTGGTGCCAAATGAGTCGAGAACAGAAGGGAAAACAGGAAAAAGGTGGCTCGAATGTAGCTGAGAAAGTTGTGGTTGCTGTTAAGGCATCCAAAGAAATTCCCAAGACTGCTCTTGTCTGGGCTTTGACTCATGTTGTTCAACCTGGAGATTGCATTACATTGCTTGTTGTTGTTCCTTCACCTAGCTCAGGTAGTTTTCTCTTGTTTTTCATTGGTTTTGACTCTACCTGTCACATGTTGTGCATTGGATTACTGTTCATCTTGTTAATATCGATGAGTGTTATTTACTTCTTCATCTTTTAAAACATTGATTACTGCACTGTGTTATACAATTACTGTTTCTGGTCTGGAGAAGTCAGGTTATACTGACAAGTTGCTTAATCCATCTTCTGCTTAATGTTATTACAGTAGGTTACTTGAATACATTCAAGTTAGCAGTGAAGAAATTTTGTGCTTAAAGCTATTGTTTATCTATTTTATATTTTCATTTAGGTGCCCATCCTGGAACTTGTTTTGAAATAATGGATGATGACACTTATAGTATCTGTGCTCTGAAACTCTTTGCTGATTGCTGTATAAAATACCATCATCTGGACTTTGTTTTCCAGTTTCTAACTTAGCAGATACTTTCAAATTGTTTTTGTTTTTGTTTTCAGTATTTTAAGTTATTTTGTGGCATAAACAAGTTTAATCAAGGCTTAAAAGGGTCATACTTAGAAATGATTATGGTAACTAATGGATCCCTACTTGCTGGTTAAATGGTGTACTGTTTCAGGTAGAAGATGGGGTTTCCCAAGATTTGCCGGGGACTGCGCCAGTCGGAAATCTCAATTAGGATCAAGTTCAGAGCAGAAATCTGATATCACTGATTCTTGCTCCCAAATGATCCTCCAGCTTCATGATGTTTATGATCCAAACAAGGTAAATACCATGCTCTGGGTGCTTGAGTAGATTACTGTTTTATCTAAATGTCTTCACCTGCTAATGGTTTGTTTCCCATTTAATTGCACAGATTAATGTCAAGATAAAAATTGTTTCTGGATCGCCATGTGGAGCAGTAGCTGCCGAGGCCAAGCGAGCCCTAGCTAGTTGGGTTGTATTGGACAAGTAACATCCTATTTCCTTTAGTTCATTTTCCTTTTCCTTTTCCCATTTTTCTATTGTGTTCGATCTAAGAGGGTACGTGTTCACATTTCAAAATCCTGATCGTTTTGCCTTTGTTTCTTGGATTTTTTAGGCAGCTTAAACACGAGGAAAAATGGTGCATAGAGGAGTTGCAATGCAACATTGTGGTTATGAAGAATTCACAGGCTAAAGTTCTCCGCTTTAATTTGGTTGGATCACCTGAGAAGGAAGCTGAAGCTTCTTCTCAATTAAATTCTGGGAGAGATGAAGCATCTGAAAAGTATCCCCAAAACAAAGATACATCATCTGGTTCTATTAGAGGGCCAGTTGTCACTCCAACTAGTAGTCCAGAGCTCGGGACACCATTTACTGCTACTGAAGCAGGAACTTCTTCAGTGTCAAGCTCTGATCTGGGCACTTCTCCTTTTTTCAACTCAGCAGGGAATGGCGACCTGAAGAAGGAGGAATCATTGGTCATTAAAGAAATTCAGGATCTTGATGAATCTGGTTCAGACCCTGAGAGTGAAAATTTATCCTTATCTTCAACGAGTTTAAGGTTCCAACCATGGATAACAGAGTATCTTACTTCTCAGCATCAATCCTCACGACACCTGGAAGAAACTTCAGGTCGAGCTCATGACGGGGCTCAAGCTTCAACAACAAAAGCCTTGCTGGAGAAATTTTCAAAACTTGATAGAGAAGCAGGCATTGGAATATCAAGCTTTAGGAGTGATTCTGAATTTAGTGGAAATGTGAGGGAAGCAGTTTCATTATCGAGAAATGCCCCTCCTGGCCCTCCTCCATTGTGTTCAATTTGTCAGCATAAGGCCCCTGTATTCGGGAAACCGCCAAGGTGGTTTACCTATGCTGAATTGGAGCTTGCAACTGGTGGATTTTCACAAGCTAATTTCTTGGCTGAGGGTGGTTTTGGATCTGTTCATAGAGGACTTCTCCCAGATGGTCAGGCAATTGCAGTGAAGCAACACAAATTGGCTAGTTCTCAAGGAGATCTTGAGTTTTGCTCAGAGGTGGAAGTCCTGAGCTGTGCTCAGCACAGGAATGTTGTTATGCTGATTGGGTTCTGTATTGAGGATAGAAGGCGACTGCTGGTTTATGAGTACATATGCAATGGATCCCTAGATTCTCATCTATATGGTATTTCTTTCTTTCAAGTATAAAATCTTTATGCCGATCTAATGCAAATATGATAACTTGATACAGTCATCATGTATGGCCTCTTACAAGTGATTTGCTGTGATGGCTTTTAGACTTGAAAGAGCTTACTATCTTTGTTCATTGAAATGTGTCTTTGACTGTACCATCAATTTGATGTCTTCCAGGGCGTCATCGGGAACCTTTAGAATGGACTGCACGGCAAAAGATTGCAGTAGGAGCTGCTAGAGGTCTGAGATACCTTCATGAAGAATGCAGAGTTGGCTGCATTGTGCACCGCGACATGCGGCCGAACAACATTCTCATCACTCATGATTTTGAGCCTTTGGTATGTGAACTTCTAACTCTCCTGCAAGGCTTTTAATTTGGTATTTATAACCTTTAATTTTTCTCTAGTAAAATATTTTTTTCATGGAATTTATTTTCGCAATATAAGTATTACTCCTATCTTATTACCTCCAAAATTTTAAGTAGTTAATAGAAGGCATTCGAGTATCTGAACTTTTTTTTAGCTTCCTTGAATAGTTGTATTGTTAGGTGTTCATTCAGGTTTTGTTTTTGATAGGTTGGTGATTTTGGCCTCGCAAGATGGCAGCCTGATGGTGATACCGGTGTGGAAACAAGAGTGATTGGAACATTCGGGTAATCTTCAATGACAACCTTCTTTTTCCTCGTATTTTACAATTTACCTTCCCTATATGCAATTGCAGAATTCAATAATGGTTTATGCTGTGGTGTAGGTATTTGGCACCAGAGTATGCTCAAAGTGGACAAATCACAGAAAAGGCAGATGTATATTCCTTCGGAGTGGTGTTAATTGAACTGGTTACTGGACGGAAAGCCGTGGACCTTAATAGGCCAAAGGGCCAACAATGTCTAACTGAATGGGTATTTTCCGAACTCTGCTTTTATATGCTAGTATTTATTCCTATATACATGGTGCCATCATATGAATGAAGGTCCAAAACAAGTTTTTGTCAGTTTACATATTGTGCTGCTTTAATGATCTGAAATAGGCACGTCCACTTTTGGAAGAATACGCTATAGATGAACTGGTGGACCCCAGATTGGAAGATCGCTATTCTGAACATGAGGTATATTGCATGCTTCATGCTGCATCATTATGTGTAAGGCGGGATCCTCATTCTAGGCCTCGCATGTCACAGGTAATGAGAAACTTTGAGACTACATATTTCACCTGCAATATACTGTTTTCTTAGTGTTTTGTATAAGATCTTAATTGCCTTAAAATCGATGTAAACTCAATGCAACATGGTTTTACTTTCAAAGTTGTCTTGAAAATTTTTATTTGGAAAAAACAATTCTCTGATTTCTTTATATCTTTAGCGGTATATTTTCCGATTAAAATTTCGGAATGGAAAGACTAATGGTTAGATATCAGATTATGTGCCTAGAGAATGTAATTGATTGGAAGCAATGCCTTTGGGTTTACGAAATCTCTTCTTTGTCAAGTCATTAACTTTGAAGTCACTAAGATTTAGAAAATTCTGCTGATTGGTTGAATGTGCTTTTGGAACAGGTGCTCCGCATACTGGAAGGTGATGTGCTCATGAACACCAATTACTCTTCGCCAGGGTATGATGCTGGTAACCATAGTGGCCGGTTCTGGGCAGAGCAACAACGGAGTTACAGTGGGCCACTCACAAGTGATTCATTAGACGAGTTCAGAGGAAAGCTCTCCCTCAATGGAGCAAGGCCAAGAACAAGGAGGACTTAATGCGAAGATCATTTGTAAAAGGCTTGTTTACCAGGTATTATTTACGCCCATGGTACACTATATATATGTTATATATATGTGGCCTTTTTTAGGCTATATTTTGTTCTGTATTGTTTTTCCTCATTGCTAGGTTAGATTCTGCTTCTGTATAGTAAGTAGGAGTAATGGAAGCAAGGTTTCAATTAGGGTTTTTGTAATTCTTTTTGGAGTGGCCATTTTCAAAAGCTATGGTGAATATGCCTCTGCAATTAAATCAATCAACCAGCTTTGAGAGATTTGGTTCTTTCCCTCTTTTTTAGTTCTAATGGAGTAATTTATATATTTGGTAATTGGTTCAAATAAGTAAATTAATAAACCGTATTAATGAAAAGAAACTGATCATATGGTTTAAACTTAAAACCTCCATCACATGTACAAGGCAGGGGGGAGGGACCAGTTTGCTTTTGTATTTTGACAGTTCATGGTAAAATGACAGTGGTTTTACTTTTTCCCATAGCTTGATTTTTTTTTGTTAAAAGTCTGAAGCTGGCAAAGCCGACAAAAAATATGGACTGTAATTTTGTCTTTTGCATAAGAAACCAACAGAAGTCGGCTTAAAAAGGGGAAGAAATCATGGGATTTTAAAGCTATCCAAGCTGGTGGTGAAACATCCTTGTCATGTTACCAGTAAAAAAGTTCTTTTGTTTTGCTTCAATTTCAATTTCAAACTTCTGAAAGAAAGTGTTTCTTTTATGTATTCTTCAATGAACATAAAAATCAACCCTGGCTTTGCATGTTTCTCTCATTATGATAAGTCTGAAAGTTGCAGAAGACATGTTATCGGGAAAGTAAAAGCTATTAAATTTTTAGCTTTTGTTTTTGTTTGTTTTTATGGGTGCTTCGACAAAAGTGAAGGTAATGGAGATGGTTGGGTCTTTGTTGGGTTTGATGTTACCTCTGTAACATAACTTGATGATGATCAAAGAGGTACATTGGTTTTTTTGTTTTCTACTGGCCTGGTTTTAAACATCTATGTTTTGTTTTTGTGAAAAACTTGGCTTTTTCATAAATTTCAGTGTAGGGTTAACTAACCCCTATTACCAGATAAAAAAACCCCTGATGAATGGATCAAAGGGTGAGAAACGAACCTCCAAAAAGAACAGTTCTCATAGCCACTTACCAACAATCGCCTGTTTGTTTTCATCTCAATGCCAGATCTGCATGTTCCCAACGCTATGGATGGCACGGTCCTAAACCCTGAATTGTGGAGTTTAGGGTTTACACCAAATTATTCCAGTTGCATCATATACGAATATAGAACTAATTTTTGAAATATCTTCCCAACAGTGGGGAATCAGAAGTAATTGTATATTTTTATCATAGTAAAAATGTAATTTTATTATTTTAATAATTTATATCTTTATAATTTTTAAAAGATTAAATAAATTTTTTATCATTTTTGAAATACCAAAATATAATCTTATCATTATTAATTTAAGATTTTATAAATTATAAATAAACTAAATTAAAAATTTACCATTTGGGATTATGACCCTCGCTAAGCTCCGCCTCCTGTATTTTGATCTCTTGCCGAAGAAGGGGTTAGACTTGTCCTTGTCCTCCAAATCAAATGAGTAAAAAACTTCCTTCCGTTTTTGTCATCGCCATCTTCATTTTCTTTTTGGTGTAAATGAGGTGGAAATAACTTATGATTAGGTTTAGGGATAAATTTTAAAATTACACATTAATTACGATTTAATATGTAATTATATACATAAATTTTGATTTTGTGTAATTTTATACATAAAATTTTGATTTAATTTAATTTTTATAAATAATTAAGACAATTATTGATATAAAATCATCTTATATTTATATATTGAATATATAAATAATTATATTTATTCAATATAAATATTTATTTATTTAAATGTGTATAATTAAATCAAAATTAAAGTTTTAAGTATACATAAAAACCTTAATTAGAGTTTATTTACACCAAATTAAAATTCATATACACTATTGCATATTGAATTAAAGTTGGTACATAATTTTGAGATTTATCTTTTACGATAAAAACAATATTTTATATATTTTTATTCTATCCACTGCCATTTACCCTTACCCAATTGGGTAAATGGATAATGAGGAAGTGGGTAATGAATTTAATAATAATCATAATTTATTTCCACATAATTACACCAAAAATGTATATATGAAAATGCCACAACAACACTGAAGGGGTAAAGATTGATGAAACTTTTAACCGATCATTTAGCCCATTTTTTCAATAGAGGACCAAAATGCAAACATAAACTAAAGTCCAGAATAACAGAGAAAGAAACTGATCACTCGTGAAAAAAAGTGAACAGGTTTTACCTGTCCACGAATGCACTGAATTCTGCATTTTTGGCAGAGTTAATGACACAATTTAGGATTAAGATGAAACGTGAAAACGACCTGAGACATCAGATATGAGGGTAATAATAAGTTAGCATTATATTACTATTATTTTCTGTGGCCTTTACATGGTCGGAAAATTACTTGTCCTCCGAATAGGGACACGAGACTGCTTCTAAAATACAACTGGTGGGACCATTTTTTGCAGATTGCCAGCTCCATTACCTTTTTCCTAGGGCTTCCTCATCTTGGACCTTGCATACCTACACAATCAGTAAGATGTGTAAATCTGATGTGATAAAATGAATTTGCGGGAACTAATTGTATTTAAAACTAGTGAGGGCAGTTATATGTACTCTATGTGCATGCCGCCTCGGTCTGATGAAGGCAAAAGGCTGCTCTGAAGATCAGTCATCACTTTCGTAGCTTGTTCCACTTGCTGTCCGGGAGACAGTGAGCTTAATGAGACCATGTATAAAAAAACATTACATCTAACAAAATGTTCAAATGGTGACGATAGAACTTAAATATTGCAGTCAATGAAAACAGTCAATTTGCAATAAGTGATCAAACCACTAGACTCGCATGGAAAGAATTCAGGATGCTTAGAATGCAGTTAGCAAAGCCAGTTGTATGACAATGAATGATCCATCTTGAAATTCAAGAGAAAAACATTGGCTAGAAAAGGTTTAAATGATGAGAGATGCTAGCTGTTTGTTGGTTGCTTGCTAAAATACATCTCAGTATCAAATTATACAAGCATGCCTACTTATCACCTATTTTGATTTCTTCTTTTCTACTTAAAATCTCAAACACTCCTGTTGTATAACTTTGCAAAAAAAAAAAAAAAGAAGAGCTGTATTCTGCATTGATTGTTTTATAATCCTTCCAAATTTCTATTTTGGTCCAAAATTTAAGTTCTAGAAAAACATCTTTGATCGATTTTATTGGTATATCATCCGGAACTTCAAATTGTGTAACTACAAGAGATGAGGATTACATATTTCCCAATCAGCACAGGTTAAGAAAGAATCTTACAGGAGAAAATACACACAATAAGAAAAAAACAATGATTTTAGTTCTCCTAAAGTTAAATCTGAATCATTAGAGTCAATGACATATGGCATTATAATGAAAGGGTTAGCTAAGAATCAGGATTATTGGTTATTTAAAATTTTTTACAGACTCAAGCTACAACAATAAGTTTGGATACCTCAAAATCAGCAAATGCAACTGGCATTCCTCCTTTAGCCCGAATCTTGAGCATATTGAATCCAGGATAACTGGGGCCAAAAAGAAAAAGAAAATTTGAAGTCAGTTACTCTTATCTCCACATGGTAAAGAAACATCAGACACAATGGTAAGGTTATATTTAGAAGGAAAAAAAATTATAAAATCCAGAATTTGGTTCTAACAGAGAACATTTTCAACAAAATATATTAGTATCTAATGATTAAAACTGCACTTACTTGGATAGAACTTGCTTCAGTTCATATTCAGTGCAATTTGGACCTAGATTTGCTATGAATAAAGTAGAGCAAGCTTGAGCACCTTCATCAATAGTCCTTTCCAACTGTTCCTGCAATAGCAATCAAATTAAGTTGAATTTTTTCTTAAAAACTATATGATCTCTTGGTGAACTTCAATCCTATGTGATAAAATTCTTAATCGAGACTCCCACTATTTCTTTCTTGGATAAGCCTTGTATGCCTTTTAGAAAAGAGCTTCAAATGCTTATATGATAATGAAACCGGATTTAAGTGGTTTTTATGTTTTACTTACATTTGCAGCTGGTACAGAGTTTTCTGGATCCACTACTGTATCACTGCACATGACCACACAATAAGCTAAACTCAGAATGCAATAAAAAATTCACATGAATAATTAAAAAGGAGCTTCTTCATTATCACTAGTGATATGAAGCTTTTCACACTGCTCATGCTAGACATGCTTCTCCATAGAGCTTTCAACCTCTTTACGGTTTTCAGTTCATCCTTGTTTGAAGCATCAGCATCCTCAGCTCCAGATGGTTCTTCAGTGTCACTGTCTCCTGAAGGTAGAAAATCGTGCTAACATGAGTAGGTGATGAAGATCACGGTGAGGGTACAGAGGCTCCCAAATGTAGAGTCAAATATATGCACTTCTTTTCCCCCTTTTTTAAACCAAAATGAAAAAGGGCAAAGGTCGAGAGGAATTGTATGAGCTTACCATCATCACTTGATGTTTCCTGGGTATTAGCTGAGGCCTTGGTTCTATTATCAATAACAACATATGGACCACTACCTGAGCAAGGAAGTCAGCATCCTTAACAGTTTTGGAGATGAATACCATTAAAGTTTCAACCACTTGAACAACTCAAGGCATTATCTACCTGGTTTACGTTTTCTCCTTGAGTTTGATCTGGCTAGTTCAATATGCAAAACAGATCCCGCTTGAGGATCAAACTTTACCCCCTTAACATGACAACCAAAATAAACACAATAAAAGGTCATAGAAACCTCCAGAAGCTTAAATAATTCTTGTAATGCCATAATACTCACATTTAATGCATGCATTGCTGTGATTGCAGATTGATGATTGAGAAAGGTAGCAAATGCAACAACCTGTACCACAAGATGCAGCTCTCTATTATACTACTTTTCCGAACATTATTTGTCTTAAAAAATGCCAACAACAACAAACTTCTTAACAATGCACAAGTGTCAATGTATATATAAGAGAGGAACCTGGGGTTTAGTCCAGTTGGTTCATGCAGCCATCCTTAAGAGGTGGCATCCAATGGGGCTAGGTTCGAACCTCAGCTCCCAGCATAGGAAACCTTTCCCCTATATCCGCAATTCCCCATGTTGGGGCCTCCTTAGAACAAGAAAACAAAGGAGCATATAAAGGGGGCAAGCGGGCAGCAACACAAAATTTCCCCCTTCTTTTTTATTTTTGTTTTCAAGTAGTGTTCATGCACATATCAAACCTGGCCGATAGTATCATTAGATAGCAATACTTTTCTTTCCTCAAAAATAGCTAAAAATAAAGAGCAAATAGTTTAAATGAAACATAAATTCAAACATAACAGTTCCATAAAAAGAGAAAAATTTCAGGAAAAAAAAAGAAAGTAGAAAATTAGCTAGAAATGATAGGCTTAATCTTCATATTGCTTATCAAATTTCTACCAAAATAACTCTAAAATTTCAACTGTTTCAAAATTCAAATCATCTTCATAATTGCTTGAAATGATAAATAAAAAGAATTAAATATGCCCCGGGCCTTTATTGCAATGTGTTGTTACGAACGAATAAATTTCTCGGAAACCAAACAGAAAGTAAAAGGATTCGCGAAAAAAGAAGGATAAATGTTATATGACCTGGTTGCCACGGCCAGTATACTTGAGCTGGCAATAGTCGAAACCTGCGCGTCGTCGAAACAGGTTGTGAATCTCACGCGCCTTCACATCGTCGGGGAGTCCAGAAACGAAGAGCGTATTGATCAAGTTACGGTCTTGGTCAGGTTGAAGGTAATAGGGGTCGTATTCGTACGGTGGCCGCGCCATCAGATTCTTATTGTGGAGACCTCTTAAGATAGATTTTTGAACGTCAGTGATTAACCAATAGCGCGGTGGCGGACGGTGGAGACGGTGGAGACGGTTAGGTTAGAAGTGTTTCAGGGGTTTAGAGTTTAAACATTAGAGAGGAGAGTGGCGAAGGTAAAGCTCAATTTCTATTTTCTTCACATTTTCTTAAATTTTTATTTGAATTTCCTAAAATATAAAGGTTTGTTTTTATAAAGGTTAACATGGATTTAATTTAATGTATAATATAAATTAATTTTAATTTTTTATAATTTTATTCATAAAAATTCGATTTGATTTAATTTCCAATTAAAAGGTTTTTTTTTTTTTTTTTTTTTGCAATTTTGAGATTATGCTTTTTTTAAGGTAATTTTTTTTGTTATTTTTAATGTAAATTACACTTAGTTACTCTAAATATGATTTATCTTATTTTGGTCATTCTAATTTTCTTTTAAATTTAGTCATTTTAATTAAAATAATTATTCGAACTAATCACTTTCGTTAATCATATTATCCAATTGAATAATGACAAGTGACATTTGTTTTATTTTTGACTAAAGTTTAAGGGCCTCTATGTAATTGTTCCAAAACTTTTTTTTTCTTTCTCTTCTCTCTATCGTCTAAGCCTCTCCTTCACGTTATCCACCGTTAGGGAAACCAATTGGTGGCAGCGATGACAGCACCAACGAGAATCCTCCATAAAACGCCAATAATCGCCTGTGAGGAAGTGCCGTTGCCGAGAAACAACGAGAGGACGTCAACGCCATCTTTGATGGTGCATTCCATACCGATATGGAACACATTTGAGGAGAAACTTTTAGCATATTGAAGAAATAGGTAACTTATGAAGTCATTTACCTTATCAAAACCATCAATATCAAAGGCTTCTAGTGTTATTTTGTTTGTGCTTTGCGAAGAATCCTCGTCGACTCCGTCATTGTTGTCACCAACTGGTTTCCCTGATGGTGGATAACGGGAAGGAGAGATTTGATGACAATGGCGAGAAGAAAATTTTTTTTCTTGGAATAATTAGAGAGATGTAACTAAGCTTTAGTCAAAAGTCAAGTTTAATTGGTTAATGTGTCACATTAACAATCTGTTAATGGATCAAAGGATTTTTTAACGGTAATGACTAATTCTAATAATTATTTTAATTAGAGTAATTAAATTAAAAAAATTAGAGTGACCAAAATAAAACAAATCTATTTTAGAGTGACAAGTGTAGTTTACCTCCATTTTTTAGTAGGGATTCCCGTTTTAAGAATATTTATCAAAATTATGTTTCTTTCAAGATTCCACTTATTTTTTTTAGAGCAAAATCTTATTCATTTTTCATAATTTATACATGATATTACTATAGCCATGGCATCCACTAGTTTCAGAGATCTTTTTTCTTTATCAGATATAGCTAAAGGAATCTCGTATAAATTGATCTTGACCTTACACTCATAAATATTGAGGTTAGATTCGAAAAACCCTAACCTCCTTTTCCCAACTCTATAAATACATTAAAAAATCTTAATATTTTCAACTAAACCCTATCCTTTTAGTTAATATCATGGTACATTTCTACTTAACTCTCATTTCAACCAAACTTGACTCAATCTTGATTGGAATTAGGGAATGTATAAATCGTAGATGATGAGATTAATGTTCAAACATGGTATTTATGGCTAATATGGAATTTTGTACCCAATAATGTTTAGTACATATAGAAAACCATGCTTGTACATGAATCTAACCATGTATGATTTGTACTTCTCCAATTCTTACAGGACAAGGTCAAGTTGGTGTTGGTCGAGGTGAGAGTTAGGTAGAAATGTCATTTAATGTAATTTAAATGTTATGTTAATTGAAAGGTTAATGTACCGGTTAGTGTACTAATGTAATGTGATGCTTTAATCTATGTTAGTATACTAATTAAGATGATGTTACGATTTATTGTTTTTAAAGTTTAATGCAATTTTTTAAATATTATTTATCGAAATATGTTTTTTAAATATCAAACTTATCTTTCAGATATTCTTGACAGAATTTGAATTTCGTAACAAATAATGATGATATGATCTTATTGTGACCTTAAGACAATGTCAAGATCGAACTTCCTAATAAAACCTTTCACAAATCAATTCTGACCTTATATTGAGCATATCATTGGTTGTGTAGATCTTCAATGGTAATTTGTGTAATGGTCCAAAACATTCAAGATAAACTCTCAATGAGCATTGGATCAAAAATTGTCGCCCTCTCGTGCAAGTTAATCCTATGAAGCCCATCGAAGTTCCTCGGCTCCTTTAGAATGTTTTGGACCGGCTTGAACTACATTGAAACCCAATCAAGTCGATTTCACTTGATACCGGAGCATATATGCGCTTCTAGCAACAGGAGCGACATCCACACAAACTACAAAAAATTAAGTTTATTTACGATAGAAATTGTATTAATTAAATGTTATCAACAAATTCCCCATTCATATGCGTATTGGTATATTTGCAACAAATTTAAGTAAGATGCATTGTGTAATTGGTTTGATCCAAACGGCTACTCCATATACTCCATTCATAATGGAAAGTATGCTTATCTTCTTGTAAAAGTATGATTATATTTTTACCTTTCAATGGAATAAATGGTTTTTGTCAATTAACTAGATTGCCGAACTTGCATGGCGTCAACCTTCTTCTAGTCAGCCAGAGCACATAAGCTCCAATATGTTGGTCGATCTCAACCCAATTGCATTAACAGGGAGGTTGTCGAATTGCCTCTGAGATCATGTAAATTCCACTCGCATCCCATTGGAATCTTTTTTGTCCTAGGAAACACGCCCAAATATTGGAGTGTATAGCAGCCTGCCCTCCACCGAACGTGCTTATGGAAGACTAGCGCTTCGGGTAGGTTTTCTGTGAAGGAAGCTTACAAAAGTCTTGCCCAGTTTGATTCCACTTCACATAATTCTCTATGGAAAGCTGTCTGGGAGAATGATCTGCCTCCTAGAACAAAGCACTTCTTATGGTTGGTGATGAGGCAAAGGTTATTAAACAAACCAAGAAAGGGCTTGAAGAAGGCTAACTGATGATCTTAGTTGTTCCTTATGTGGTGGCTGCCAAGAAACTATCACCCATATTTTGAGAGATTGTCCAATTGCTACAAGTATTGGTTCCAAGGTGATTCCTTCCTGTTCCTATACTCAATTTTTTGGGATGGTTTTGAAGAATGGATGATTGCTAATTTGTGGAATCAATTAGAATTGAATACCGACACTACAGAGTGTGGGGTGTTATTTGCGGCGATCTACCGGTACTTACGGAAAAGCAAAAACAGGGCAATATTTAAGCAAAAAATTAGTAATTTTGAGGAGCTTTTAACACAAGCTGAAAGCTTTGCTGTTAATATCTGTAATGCAGCAGGAGTAGAAGGTTGAAGTGAGCTTGTTCGAAATATTCCAGTCAAACGGAAATCACCTTGTCATGGTTGGATGAAGATAAATACTGATGGCATATCTAACGTGAAGGGAAACTAGTCGGCAATAGGGGGGGTTTCGAGATTCTTATGGCAATTGGATAGCAGGTTTTCGAAGATTCATTGGGAGAGGTTCAACTCTTAGGGCGATTCCTTATTGACTAGAAATAGCTCGACAAAGAGATTATTTTAAGGTGACAATTGAGTGCCATAATACAATTACAATTAGTTTGCTCGAAGGTAACTTAGAGATAACATCATCGATGTCATTGATTCGAAGAACAAAAAAAAGAATGCAAGTGAAACTGGATTGTCAAAGTTCAACATGTATTTAGAAAAGCAAACAATGTAGTTGATTGCATTGCTAAATCGTGTTCTAATAATGATTATGAGCTAAAAATTATTCAATTTCCTATGTTCTGTGTTAAACAGCTTTTTTAAAGAACAAAATGGATAAGCATATGACAACCGAATTATATTTAATTATCAAATATCATTATAAGTATATAACAACCATCGTTTTATAATAATCAAAATCTTAACAAGCAAATGATGGAAAGTACTGAATTAAATTTAAATGATGCATATAATCACTTTTAATAAATTTAAGCTCTAAGCTCTCGTTAAATAACATGCCATTGCTTGTATATATGTGTAACTAAACCTACATGTTGATGAATGGTTGACGGTGAAGAACATCGATAAGCATTAGATTACCCCAAAATCAACAGCCAAATGTATGGAAACATTGAGATCATCCCAAACATTTAATGACAAACTATTTGTTGAGATGACAGGATTTGGCTCTGTATGTATGTATGGGTTCAAAGCTCAAATCACATGCCAATTGCCAAAAGCCTTCAATCTTTCATTACAACAAGTTGTCCCCCTTGTTTTGCTGACTACTCACCGCTACACCACCATTCATCCATGTGCCTGCTTTTTACCCTTTTCTTTTTGTTGCACCCTTTTTGCCTCTTCAATTATTTAATATTTTAAATCCTGGATTACCAAAATCCAACTGAAGATTTCTGATTTTTTTTATTTATTAGTTTTCATTGTACGTATATCCGGAACAACAAAACCAGGCAACTTCATTTCCTTAGAAGAAAAGCCAAGCGAGCCAAACCGGGAATAAGAGTGAAACTTAAGAGTGAAGCTGAGAGTGAAAGACCATATTGCAACCAAATTAGAGAAGGAAAATTCCGAATCAACCATCCAAAACCATAATCAGACTGTTTCAATATACAGTTTGCTGAGCCAAAGATCATCAAGTGTTCGCTCAAACAATGGCTACCCTTGTTTTTTCGGTTCTTTGAATGAATGAAATTATCCAGGAAAAAAATGAAAACAACGTTGGATCAACCACTCGCAGAAATCCCATTCAATCAATGATTCAGAGGATAAAACCACAACATCTTTGATTTGGCACTTAACAATGTTAAACTAAACAACACTTGGAAACAGACAACTAAAGGGAAAAAAAAGGTTAATACCACACTGATAGCTCACTTTAAACCCCACATGAATGAAAGTGAAAAAGAAACCCAGAATTATGAGGATGATGAAGGTCCAGACACCAAGCCAGTAGATTCTTCATCATACAGATCATCAGTCCTCCTCAACGAAGCGTGCACCGAAACAACCACTGCACCAATCAAAACTGACGCTAAGATATTGCCGGTGGCATCAGTCAACAGCAAGAACACAAAGGTCGAAAACCCCAACACGACCAGCACTACACGATCGTCGATCGTGCGGTTGAAAACAGCCAATGGCTCATCCCGTAGGAAGTACAAGAACAACCAAAGGGCCATCATGATTATGAGGACTATGAGGGAGATTGGGTGCCATAATAGGCTGAGGAAAAGGATAAGAAGCACGATTATGGCGTAGTTCATGCGGAAGTAAGCTAAGTTAGCTCTAAACCTGGAAATGGCTTCAGAGAAGGTTCGAGGGAAGTTGAGGTAATGGATGTTGAGCATGAGTTTCCATGGACGTCGAGCTCCGAGGCCATCTTTGATACGTTCTTTGGCTCGAGATAGGTATTCAAGGTTTGCCGAAGGCAGTGAGGAAGCTGGGATCGTGCCGTAGGTTGTCATGGCCAAGAAAAAGTTCGGGAGGTTTGAACTTTCAAAGGTTTTGTTTTCGGGGAAGAAGAAGAGTAGGAACAAGTTCAAGAATGTTGGGAGAGGAAATCAAAAGAGAAAAATGGGAACGTGAAAGGGGAGCTTTAAATTATTTATGATGGGCGGGAGTGGACAAGTGGAGTTTTGAACACATTCCATTTATTTATCTGTTGATTTTTTAAATATATTTTTAAGAGGCACTAATTTTACATGTCAATTTTTCACCTCCCACTACTTAATTTAATACACTGTTAGGATCACATTTGATAGTTTTTTTTTATTACCCACAATTATATTAATAAATTTATTGATGTAAATCAAATATGACATTTAGTTGGAAATGATTCAATTGAGAAAGTAATCCTTGAATTCAAATTGCATATATATATATATATATATATATATTTTAAAATTTTATATAAAAATATAAAAAGATAATAATATCCTCAAATAATATTTAATTTATTTGTTACAATAATGGCCTACCATTAGTGACGCAATATTTTTAAAGAAATTTAATTATAAAAATATATAACTTTTTGAGTTATGAATTTTAATTTGATGTACAACATGATGTAAAAAGATTTACAATTATACAAATAAAAGCTTTGAATTTGATTAAATTGTAAAAGTGAAGTTAAAAAGAAAAATGCTTTAAACATTCAAACATTTTCCTTTCAAAATGTAACAAGTACAAATACAAGTAACCACAAGTATTAAATTATTACAAATGAAGAATGATGAATGTAAAATCAAATCATTACAGATCACAAATGAACTAACTAAATTAAAATTCATTCATAACAACTACACATGAAAGGACTCGAAATCTTACACATAAAATTGCACATAGCAAGTCTCGAATACCCAGGGCCTTGGCGAAGCCAATGATTAAAGAAGGTTGATGTCTCATTTCTTTTAACTAAAGCTTTCATGGTTTAAACCTAAAAACTAGGCTTTAATTTCCTAAACTATAAGTAATAGTAATATTTTATTTTTATTACAACATTGAAACCTGAAGACGTTCAGATTCCAAACTACCCTTCCCCTCGAAGAAGGATAAGTTAGAGATAAGACCACACCAAAACGTTGTAGGGACGGCTACAGTGATGAGATTCGACACAGAAAGACGTGGGCAATGGCATGTGAAGCAAAGATTTTGAATATCAAAATCATGCAATGCAAGAGGCTGTAATAACAACTTTTGTGCATGTCAGTTTGTTTTTGACAATGTTATTTTTCTATGTTTTGTAATTTAGAGGCTTGGCTTTTCATAGAATAATCAGAATTATTTAGGCCTACTTTTCTATCATGCATGCAAGCTAATAATGTAGGTGAACCGAACTCCGATGATTTAAGGCCAAACAAGAAGAGAAATAAAAGAAACTGATTTTTTGTCTGCTGAGGATATCCCTACAAACCCTTTTGTTACTGACTCAAGATTACAAAGGCTAAAAGACATTTTATGCAAATGTTGGCTTTAACTGAAACAAGTTTATATCGGTTGATCAATGCCATTACTAGAGAGCAGGAGATCTGAGAATGAAAAGGTCACCGAAAGAGATGGATGATATATGTTTAGCCTATGATTTACAATCCCTGATTTTGTGTAAGTGGCTTGGAACTTCAGCCTGGCAAACCTAACAGACTTAGGGTCGCTTCCTAGCATGTCTAAGTCAGCCTATAAACTCCTGTCACGAGACCAAGAGACTCTGGTCTTGTGACACGTGCACGGCTCCCCAGAAAATGCAACAATGTTCCATGCATCACCTTTAAGATTGAAATGCTTATATGCCAATGAATTCACACGCATTTTTCACCTTCTTCCACGTTTGTCTAGAACATATGTAACTTTACCTCATTCATCATATTTCCTCAACATCATGTATATACATACATGATCTTTCTTCACCATTTCGTGTGATGCATACCAGGTACCAATCTGCAACATTAAAAATACAAAATTAGGAAGAATCTGGAGATTGAAATATCAGTTTTCATCGTAAGGAAAGTTGTTCAAAAAAGAATGCAAGAATCTTCTTTAGGAGAGCGGTGAAGAAGTAACAAATTTTATTTAACCACAAAAATCATCTAAAGGAAGCTACAATCATTTATTAACTGGTAAAAAAGAAGTTGCAAGCAATGCAGCAGTCGAAGAATTACATCCACTCCGGCCTCCACTTTTACAATCACATAGGAATCATATTAACATGAGATCATAATTAACAATTTCAGGCAAGCCACACGTCCACTCTTTTCTTCAGAACTGCTGGCATCGTTTTCGTATACCTTCAATTCCATGAAGGAAAGCCTTAAGAAGTAAACAGGCAACTCCTAGTAATGTTCATCCAACTGTCTATGCTCAAGTACAAATTCACGTAGGGCAAATAGCACTATTTTTCTTCAAATTGTTAGCATGATACAGGAAACAACAATCCTGAAAACGAGGAAACTATTTTCCAATGAGTCTGCATATAGTCAGAAATTTCATTTCAAATCAGCTTCATCCAGCCAATTCTGCCTTTCACAGACTTCGTACGTAGAAAACAGTTACTTTCTCCTATAAATACAGTGCTCTAACTATAGAAGAAAATGACTTGGACCTTGATCTCATTAAGAACAAAGAAATTGTAATACGTAGTTAGAAATACAAATTTTTCACTTCCTAACAGCCTAGCATCAAAATAATATCATAGAGCCAAACCAAGCTTTAGCTTCTCTGAAGATTCATTATTCTAACATACTTTCTCTAATTAAAGAAACCATTCAGATTGTTCTTACATATCCTCGTTTCGGTAGTTGCTGGGCAAACTTCTTACCACTTGAATAGGGAAAAGAAACAACCATCCCCAGCAATGACACCAGTTGTAGTTCCCTCGCACGATAGATAAATTCCACACCCAATTTTGATGAATATCTTAATTGTGAAGTATGTGTATTCACGTGAATCATATAAAACTAGAAGTATCCAACCAAATGTTCCAAGTAAACCTAACATCTATCATCCTTGAGCACTTGGAATAAAATGTTTCCATTTCCAATCTGAGTACTAGTTCCAGGCACATCCAATTGAATATTTCAGTATTTCACAACAAACTGGTACAATCATGTGCCTGTAACTCTTATGAATTTTTGTTTATAGGACCTTATCTTCAGACAAACCCTTGGCAAAAGACAAATGCATATCCGCTAATTTAACTATAAATTGATTAACTTGAAACCTAATTAAACCAATTCCAGGTGCAAATCCTAAGAAACTTAGCAAGGATACGAGTATGAAAATAGGATCAAGACTTTCTTCACAGCAACAATGTTATTAGATTTAACCACCTAACTTCAGATAGGTCTATCTATACAAAGCAGGAAATGCTAAATTAAGAGAATGAAATCAAAGGTAGTGTGTCAGGAAAGTTCAACTTAGAAAGAAACATCATATTGAAGATCCATGGAACACATAAAAAAGGACAGAAAACTTGCCTATGTAAGTACAGATCAGTAGTCAGCCTCTTCCACATGGCTTCCCATCATCTTTCAGATATTGAAATATAATGTCAATGAATAACGAAACCACTTGTAATTATGTAGGTGGCTGGAATATGTTGACAGCTTAGTAACTTTGCAGAAAAAAAAAAGACAGCAGAGCTGTAGACTTGCACCAAAACAAACTGCAGTACTGCAGATGATTCTATGGACAGGGTATAAAACTGCAAATGATAGCTACGAGATTTATTCAAAGGATGAATTGCAAACAACCCGTCATTCAATCAAGGAGCCATTATTTTTGTATTCAAACACCATGCGTGTTTTGAGAGGACAAACCCATGGAACTGGAGTATTTAAGTAAGCAGATGCAATAACTAACTTAATATTCCAAAATATATATCCTTTTTCTATGTACATAACAAGTACTCCATCATGTATGCCATCTGCTGCATCAGCTTAATACTAGAATTCCCTCTATCATAGAAAATGCAATTAACCCTATTGCAAAACTTTCTTGTAGTTCTAGTAAACTTGGGAGAAAAAGATTAACAGTGATAATGTGCACGCACATGTACATTGGCTCACACTCCATAGCTGGGAAAATCTTTTTATACAACTTTTACCATCAGAGGAAATTATAAGTAGTTCTACAAACTTATACAAACAATATCAAGATAAATACTTTCTCTGTCCAGGATACCTCAAGTAAAGATGCACTGAAGTCGAACCGATTAAGGTCTAGCTCTGCAGCATATTCTTAACAGACCACATGAATACAAGGAAATATATACTCTTGCACCAATTTTCCATGTCATATATTCCAAAATGGAAAATTAATATAAAAACTAATCCAAGATATCTAAACAAGTCCCTGGTTACACACACCATGCCATTGTATATAACATTTGACCTCCAAGCTTCAAACACTTGCAGCACCATATGGCAATGGATGCCAAAGGCACTCTGCAGTAATTTGAGATAAATGATTCTCCTCTAACAGTTGCTAGCAAGGAGAGCACCAAATACCTAATACCACATCCACCAATTTTTGCAGCAACCATACTTTGTATGCCACAATAATAGAAAGCAAGAAGTAAGAGCTAATACAACTTTTACCATCAGAGGAAATTATAAGTAGTTCTACAAACTTATACAAACAATATCAAGATAAATACTTTCTCTGTCCAGGATACCTCAAGTAAAGATGCACTGAAGTCGAACCGATTAAGGTCTAGCTCTGCAGCATATTCTTAACAGACCACATGAATACAAGGAAATATATACTCTTGCACCAATTTTCCATGTCATATATTCCAAAATGGAAAATTAATATAAAAACTAATCCAAGATATCTAAACAAGTCCCTGGTTACACACACCATGCCATTGTATATAACATTTGACCTCCAAGCTTCAAACATTTGCAGCACCATATGGCAATGGATGCCAAAGGCACTCTGCAGTAATTTGAGATAAATGATTCTCCTCTAAGAGTTGCTAGCAAGGAGAGCACCAAATACCTAATACCACATCCACCAATTTTTGCAGCAACCATACTTTATATGCCACAATAATAGAAAGCAAGAAGTAAGAGCTAATAAAAGCATGCAAAAGAGAAGCTCCTGAATGCTCTAAACAATATACTTGTAGAGCAAGTCAACCATTCTCACCATCCAACTTATTTGTCTATATTGCTTGAGAGAAGAATCCGTTCTCACGGATTTCTTTTCCTGACAAAAATGAGATTTATAACACAGTTACATACCAAAACTGCACAACTTCAAAGGAATACAAGCATTTAAAATTTAATTCAACTCCTAACAATGTCCATGAAGTGACCATTAGAAGCTAATTGACCCATATCCAGGCACGGAATTCAGCTTCTGCATAAAATACTCAAAATGCATATATTCAGAACCAAAATATACCACAAATGATACCCCATTTCTCTCATAGAAAATAATACACTCAAGATTAAATATCCCCCATCAATGATATCCTTTAAGTGACACCTTTCAATTTTCAAGAGAAATATGCCCTCCACCAAAAAACTAGCATTCAAGTGTTGCATGAGCTGATCTAGTAAATAAAATCATCTGCTAAGACCAAGACATGGAATTTGTGTCCAAGTGGACATTACATTATCTGTCTGCAACAAGACAAAACTTCATTGCAGCCTTCGATGAACTACTACCACACACAAATGGTTCCAGGAATTTTGCCAAATCGGTCAAAAAGGTGCATGTAACTTGTAGGTTGTAACCAAAAGCTTCATTTATAGGCCATAGATTTAAAATGGACCCAAGATAACTAACTTATTCAGGGGGCAGCAATTCTACCTAAAGTAATATTAGTTATATTCAAGCAAAACAGTTGAAATAAAACAAACAACAAAAAAGATGGCAATGAAGAATTTGACCCAGTAGAAGTTCTAATTATCATATTACGATCTTGTGCATACATGAGGGATACCATTTCCTCTACCATGAAAAGAAAGCAACACAGAATCTTAAATAAGAAGTTTGAGATGACTAACAATGTATTAAGATAAAAATTGCTGCTGTTGCATGAAACATAGATGATTATAACCCCATGCTGGTCAATATTTTGCACTTCCAAAATAGAGCAACAATTTCACCTTTCTTGCATCAAGCAATAACTTTCCTAGCTATGAGTATTGCGGGACTTCTCCCAAGTCCCAGGACGAGGACCATGAAAAGGACCCTTATTAGCGCCAGCCTGTTAAGTGAAAACAAGTTTTAATTGCAAAAATAACAATCCTGACGTGATAGCTTTATGGTAAAACAAATAACTCAAACAAGAAGATGAGCATCACTACCAGACGAGCCCCGTATCCTTCATATGAAGCAGGAAAAGCCCCCTCTGAACTGTGAAATTTCATCCCATATGGTCCACCTTGAGCTATCATTTATGAAAGCAGCGAGATTAGAAGCAACATAGAACACTACTGCTAGGTTGATTGGAATCCACAAGAGACACCTGAGCATTTTGAAGTTAGACTTTCCACTTCAAGGTCCCAAGTTTAAACCGTCATAATTTAAAAACCGGAAGGGTGAATAAACACCATTACATACAACTAGTCTCAGTAGGAAAATGTTAGAAAATCGTATCAGATGGTGACAGAAATCTTGGAAAAGCACAGGTACTGAATGTAGCCAGCTAGCACAATTAAAAAAATTCCCAGTACTCAAGTTTGACAGAGAAACTTCAAACAAACAGATAAAAGTGAGATCATACCAGCATCCCAAGGTCTAGTATCCACAATGGCAAGTTCTGCATGTAGCTTTTCAACCTCATGTGCCATGGAGACCATGTTCTTCTCCATTGCTTGTCTCTGTTCCATCAGCTGAATATTTGCCTTCTTTTCATAATCAATAGCATTCCTATGAAATAAGTTTTAAATTTAGAATTTAAATATATTTGGATGTATTAATGACTAGCACTACAAATTAAATGCTCAACAGAATGGAAATATTTTTATTTGTTTGAAAATTTTTTAAAAAAAGGAGAGAAAGGATTCAGGTATGCACCTTGCATGCATCAATTCCTGGTGCAGGCCATCAATTTCTGCTCTCAGAACTCGTATCTGTTGATTATCAGCTTGCAGCCTGCCAACATCTTGTTTGACAGCCTGAACTTGACCAGTTAGTTCCTGTTTATTATTAATCAGTTTCTGAACTTCTGCATGAAGTTGCACAACCTCTTTTTTAATTGGCTCAGTTGCAAGCAGATCTGCTTCCAGCTTCAAGCCTTTGTCAATAAGTACCCTTGAGCACAGCCCGTGCTCAGCACGAACGTCACCAATGAAAAGGATTAAACGATGAATTTCCCCTTTCGCAGCACCAAGCTCTTGTCGTATAGCCATTCGATCTTCTACCAGCCTGCTGTTATCAGTCAAAAGCCTCCGAATTTCTGCATGCTGCATTTCAAGTTCTTCCTCCAACAACACAGGATGAGGACGTTGTTGTGGCAGAGGAGGACCACGGAGGAAAGGTCTTTCAGGAGGAAATCCATGCCGGTCATTGAAGGCTTCGCGAGGAATGCAGTTTCTTCCAGCCATTTTAAATTATTCTGGGGAAAAGTAACACAAAAAAAAATAATATTTAGTCAGCTTTTACAAATGTTTGAATTATTCTGAAATCAGCTTTTTATGAATATGATTCCAACGACAGATTTAGTATGTACTCACAGCATTTTCACAGAAAATGTGTTAATCAAAACTTTGATGAAATTTATGTGGTCTACTTCCAGTAGGAAAACAACCCATTAACCAAACAAAAAGTGGCAACTGGATTCGAAGATGATCTATAGTTAATAACCAGAATAAAAAGAGCTCAACTGAGTCTAGCATACAACTGTTAAAGAGAATTCAAAATGAATATTATGTAGGATGCCAAAAATCAGAAGTGACAAAGTTCAGATTTTTCCAACTTTTCCTAATGTTTGAATCAATAATCTGGTTCGACAGACATTTTTTGAACCATCAAATCCCCTACTCCATACACTTAAGGTGCCAACATCAATTCAACCTTAAAATTCCCCCAAGTTCATCATGTTCAAAACTCCTATGGCAGAAAGATAACAAGAAAGCTACCATTCTCTCGATTGGACCCCCACCAATTCCATGAAAAAAAAAAACCCTTAAGTTCTCATCAAATACCCATCTCCAGAACACTAGAAACCTTATTTCACTTAAACCAGCTTGAAATTTCTAATCATGTATTGCAGATAGCAATATTAAGTTATCTTCTAGCAATTTCTGGCAGACAAAAATATATACACATAGCAAAAACAAACAAACAGATGTAAGGAAGAAGGGGTTTTTTTGCCAGTAAAAATGCAAGGAAGGAGTTAGAATATCAAAACCATTCATTTAAATAGATGAACTAGAAACATGAATTCCCAATAATAGTGAAAAAAAAGAGCATCTTTTCCTAGTACTTGAGCACAATTGAGGGGGAAAATCCCGCTTCTTCTCTCTGCTTCAACACCGTTTAGCCTGCACAACCAAACAGAGAATTAAGCAACAAGCAGAAGAAAAATAAAAAGAAACCTTATCTTGGATACGAGTCTCAAGCTTCAGCTAATGTTAATCAAAGCATAATAAAAAAGAAAAGAAAAGGAAAAAAGATGAACTGAAACCTGCGAAAATGATACGAATGATTAGGGATAGTGAAAAGGGAGTTGATTCAAATATTAGAAAAAAAAAAAAAAAAAAAAACCTTGTTCAGGGCGCAAAATATGAGAAGAACAAGACAGCTTAGAGCCTTAGATGAATAAAGCGAAGCTGTTAGCTGACACTCGGCCAGACCTGTGATTCGTCAAGGCAAATATGGATTATATTATTAATTATAAAAATTAGAATGTATACTAACGTAATATAAGCCTGTAATTAATTAATATAATTTAATATGAATTTAAATGAATGATGTGTTTAATTTATTTTTATCTTAAATTACGATATTCTTATAATATGTAATTTCATCGCTGTTACTAATTTTTTTTTAAAAAATTAAATAAAAAATAATTTAGTTACACCGATGTAAAAGATTACATTAAATGTAACCAATATTTTACTCTTTAGGATTAATTTAAATTTATTTTGGAAATATTTTGAAAATTATTCTCTATTGTAAAAATAAAATGAAATTAAGAGAAGGGGGAAGTTAGGGGTTTCCACGTCCTGTTGCAAAATTGTACATGATTTGCAATGGCCACTTGCTTCTGTATTAAGTGAGTACTTCCTCAAGAAAATTGTACATTTTCAACCAGAAAACAGAGTGCATGAAATCCAGGAAACCAAACTTCCTAATTTCTTAAACAAACAAACAAACAAAGGCAATATATCCAAGTTTCAACAATGGATTATCAAGTCATAACTGTGGTATGGATTTAGCTCGGATAAATTGTTTGAGTATAGCTTTCTCTTCATCCAACCGCTTCTTCTCCTCGGGATCTTTCGGTTTCACTTTCCTCTTCTCTTCCAATATATACTTAAAAAGTTCACGCTGTTGGCTCTCCGGAATCGGTTCAGGCAACTTCAATGGCTGTGTGATGGATGATACAGGTGATGGGGTTTCAGTAACCGGAGGTGCAGTGACAGGTGTAGTTGATACAGGAGGACTCAAATAAACATCTTCTTCTGCTAAGTCTGTGTCCTTTTTCTTCGTTCTCATGAAAAGATAAGCTGCATTAATCATACACATCTTTATCAGACAAGAAGCAATTCATGTTTCTGAAACATTGGTTTGTCAAGACCCAGCTTATAAATTCCAAACTTAACAAATTTGACAATAGAAAACAAACAAATGTTACAAATTTGAGTTCAGACCAGGAAAAGCGGCATAAGTTGGTGAGGGTGAACAACAAATCAGTTTCAGTGTATGATTTTGTCAGACCAGATAAATACCACGATCAAAGAAGTAAGCTATTACAGCCTAACAATGAAAATCAATTAAGATGTGCTCCTCATGCAAACATACGAAGAAAAACCAGTTTATCACTTATGAACAATAGCTAGTTCACTGTCCTCATCTAAACTAATTATCAGATCACGAAATTCTAAAAATCCATACATCTTTTTACAGATGAGAAATCACTCATCTCACTCTCATTTAAACGTAATTCATGCTCTCTCAGGGTAAAAAAACTGGAAAGAAAACTAAAAAGAACATAAAGGAAAAACTTTCAGTAATTGAAGACTACGAATCCAACTTTATCCAAAAGTAATTTCCATGTGAATGCCATAGCTATTATTTACTCTTCTGTAATCAGTTAAACTACGGCTTATACTGTTTGCAATTTATCATTGAAATGTTTTTTTTAAGTAATTCGGATATGAAATTATGAAAGAATGAAAGTACCACATAAACTCTCTTTAATGGAAAGTCAAAATGTGGGATTTACCATTTTAACCTCTCATTGCTTTAGGGCTATCTTACCTGGGTTCTTTTTTCCTTTACAACACTTATATCTGACATTTGGAATAAATTGAGCATACCCTAATCCAACTTTTACCCACTAATCCAATCCCACTCTTTTGCATTTCTGTTATCTATTCACTAAAACTCATGTATTTTATGAAGATCATACAAATGGGGAAATACTCTTTTGCATTTCCCCGAAATTAGAACTTGTATGGTGTTACCCTTCCCCCGAGTTTTGGACAATCCAGGTATTGCAACAGCTTTCAAACAGTCATTGCATTGGGGGTGGCAGGCAAGAGAAAAATGGGGAATCATATCACTCGGTCATTATCATTATAAGCCCTGATGAATATGGAGATAATCACTCCACAATACTCGTTGCTTAATTATTGTAACTACGGATTTAAGAGACTACCGTAGCATGGTGTTAAGATGTAAATATTTACTAACCCTCAAAATAAGTCCTAATTCCTGCCAATTTAATAAAAATATTTAACCCCATCAGTTTGATACACGTTTAGACTGAATGTACCTAAAGTTAAGAATTACACTTATAATGCCTACATATAACCAGAACTCCACTTTTGAATGAATACCAGAGAAATTAAGTAAAATTTTCGTAGCTTTATTAAACATTTAAAGGGTGGGAAAAACAATCTACTCAGGTGAAAGCATAGTTAGAAAAAGTGGCAACTTATCATTTCTACTAGTTTTCAACCTAGACTTGGAAGGGATGACTTTACTAGTAGCAGATCAGAAAACTTTTCCTCCCATTAATATATTATTATTGGAAAATGTTTCATGCCTCAAAGTTGTTCAAAACAAACAGAAAACTAATATCAGAATGAATGCAGAATATGCAGATTATTAAAAATAAGTAATGCTAAATATTGGTCAAACAATGAATGGGAATTGATTCCCATTAGTAAGCAGAAAAAAAGAGATGCGAAGTTGAAAAATACTTATTCAGCTATGTGCACTAAAACCAAACAAAATATCAGTGCCCCAATCCAAAGCAAAGGGGTCTCGAGGGGATAAAGGCTGGTTAAGCAGAGCTGTGCTGGGAAATGAACTAACAAGAAGAGTGAAACCAAAGTTTCATCATCATATAAATCCCTTTAACTTAAGCCCTAAACTTCTTTGGAACGACAAAGAGAACCAAGAAGTAGAATTAAAAAGCATGAAAAGCAGATTTGGAGCCAAATAAGAAAAAGAAGAAGAAGCCATATAAAACTATTGATGATCCAACTAGTGAAAAAGGAAAGGAAATGACCTCCGACAGTAAAGTTGACAGCCAAGAGAAGGGGCCAAAGAAACTTGTAACGCCTTGCAAACGATTCCTTTGGAGGCTGAGGTGGCGGCGGCGGCGGCTGACCCATTGAATATGATGCAGTACCAGATGATGTTGAAGGAAATTCCTTTCCTTTTTGATGCTGTTGAAATTGTTTCAATTGAGCTGCAATCAAATTTCAAACACCCATAATGGAAGAAACTATATTATTTGAGAAGCAAAGACAGATAGCTAAGTTGAAAAGATGACAACTTGAGGGTGTTGAGATTAGATTGAGAATAGTGAGACCTTTTTTAGGTTTGTTGTCGTACAGCTTTGGACCTTCGCTCATTGTTGAGATTCCTTTTCCGGCGAAGCTTTTGCTACTCTCTCCCTCTTATGCCTCTCTGCCTACGCCTTTTGAATATTTGGTTACTCACCAAATGGGTCTTAACTTTTAACTTTGGAAACTAAAAACCATTTAAGTCCTCTTTTCTCTTCTTTTTTTAATAACTCATTTTTTTATACAGAAATAAAATAACCATTTTTAAGTGCTTATTTCACTCAAAAATAAAATTTATTAGTTTTTGTTAACTTAAGAGACTTCTTAGTTGATTTTTTTAAAAAATAAATAAAATTTAATGATAAATAATAATGATTTATGCAAGAGAGAAATAATTTATATTCAACACTTAAAACCAGCTTTAGATAGACTCAGTTTGAATGAATTGTAATTTTAGAAAAAGCTAGCTCAATTAAATTCACAAGTATTTAATTTTAATTTTTTGAACTAAAAAATACCATTCAAACATAAATATTTGCTTTAGTTTAAAGTAAGATTATTTTATGAATTATTACTCTTATTTTTTAAAATTTCAAGACATCCCATCAAATGGTTGTTACTATTAAGGGGTTGATAACCGATACAAGATTAATTCTGATTGTTTTAGATAATACTATTAACCCTCTACAAGAGCTACGGCAAGTTTTAAATCTCCTTTTTATACTGAAGGACCACATTTATTTAAGAAAATTAGATTATAATAAAGAATTAAATATGAAAAATAGGTCATTTTTTACCAAAAACATGGGTAGTCTAATATGATTAATTCATACAAATTTTTATATATATATATAAAGCAACATTCGATTTGATTTGAGTGAGGATACGCAAGAAGTGAAAAAGTCCAAGCAACTCAAGATTACTCGGGGGAACAATGATTAATCAGAAAATGAAGACAATTAATGTACAAGTTTCCATCTATGCTTGTTCTTCCTGCTAGTCTATACAGGTGAAGACAATTGAACCCAGAAAAAAACAGTGGTGGTAGTCAAACAAATTAACAAAAGTAAGTCTACACTACACTGTACCCTCATAGTCTTACAATTTAGACCCCTTTGTGGTCTTTTCATTGATCAATTCCATGGGCGGCCACCCCCATAACCCTTACCTCGGTCTCGGAAACCACCATGTCCTGCTTCATCAGATGAACAAAATGAGTATGCTTATCAAGCTTTCATAACTTGTTTACAACATGTTATAGACATTGTTATTTATGCATGAAAGCCGAGTAACATATTGGGCAATTCAATCGGTTCAATTAGCTACTAAAGCCCCATTGAAATTTATTTTATAATCACCACCAATAATAGCAAAAAGTAGTTTAATTAACAATTCCTTCTATCAAAGTGAAGAAACACTAGTGTTTTCTAATAACACACCTTCATGGAACTAACTAAAATTATTAAATTCCATTTAATTTGCTGCTGTCAAATGTTGATGATATACGCATAAACCTGCATGTTCCAAGAGAATGACAGTAAACTAACCTGATGGGGGAGGAGGCGCACCACGTCCCATTGCTGCCAATTCAGGACTGACCTTTTGTCCAGCTTCCTTAAGTATGGCAATAAGTTCTTTTGCAAATCTGGCATTTGCAGCTGTGAAGAAAGTGTAGGCAGTTCCTTTTGCCCCCGCCCTTCCAGTTCGACCAATGCGATGAACATAATCCTCAAGAGAACCCGGGAAGTCATAATTGATTACATATTTGACATCTTTCACATCTGCCACCAACTAAATCTAATAAATAATCCAAATGACAACGCTAATTGCAAATTGGAAATGTATACACATGGTCCCATGTTATTCTGAACATGCTAATGGTTCTTTAGAGAAAGTCCAAAGGCAGCCATATCAACCCAAACTACCATACCACGTGGTCTTATATTTTGCTAAAGAAATCAAAGCACTTATACTAGCCAGGCAAAATTGCAATCCACTTTGAATAGGAATCCAAGGATTATTCGCAAATTCAAGTGGGAGCATAATTGTGATCACAATCGAACAAACTAAAAACAATGGCCTGGTTCACTTAAGCTATAGCTAACCATAAAAATGACAAAATAGAAGAGACATAGGTCATGGGAATAAAGAACACTAACAGAAAACCAGTTTATGGTAGATTAAATTATAACTAAAAAAATTTTGAAAGCTGCAGGGAAAATGGAAATAACAACAATAAGTCATTTTCAGTGTACTAGTTAGGAAGAACAAAGAAGGCCCAAAGTATAGATTTGAGGAATATACATACCTAAGCCACGAGCTGCAACATCTGTTGCAGTCATTATAGGACTCTTGCCAGCTTTAAACTCTGAAAGGACCCAATCCCTTTCTGCTTGACTTTTATCTCCATGAATTGAGAGAGCCGGCCAACCATCCATGCGAAGTTGCCTAGTGATTTGGTCACAGCCTTTCTTGGTATCCATGAAAATCAAAATTCTGCTGCCATCCATGATATCCTCCAGCAGCTTCACCAATCTGAAACACCAACACAGATCAATAAATAGCCTCAAGAATATTATATGCTAATGATATAAAGGAATTAAAACCCATAAGAACAAGAGAAACTGTTCTCTACTTGTTATATTTCTGACTCTCCGAAACAATATCAACATGTTGGCGAATTGCATGGTTAGCTTTTAAATCCGCAGATCCAATTATCACCTGCATTAAGACCAACAGGACAACAAATTTAAGCAGATAACAGAGCATCAGAAACAACTAAGTAAGTTGCAGAAATCCTACTTTTACCTTAACATCTGATTACTACATTAGAGAAACCAAGAATTATATTTGGAAAGACAAAGTCTTCCAAGTTATAAAAATAACATAGAGAAAGTAAAGAATAAGATACATGGAGCACACATTAGCATTAGATAGAAAGTCAAATGTGGAAACAAAGGCTATAGATAACATTTCCTCGCAAGATAAGGTAATTAATGAAAATTGCCAAAAATGTGAAGCATCTTACTTTGTACGGATTGTAAAGAAACTGCCTTGCCAATTGTTCAACCTCCTTTGGCCAAGTTGCACTCCAGTATAAAGTTTGACGATCAGGACGGATCTGCATAAAAGAGCTCCTTAATATGAGCTTTCCATCAGCTCAAATGTTACACAAAACATTACAAAAATTGTAATACTTTGTGTAATTGGGTAATGTTTGGTGTAATTCGTGTTACACAAAATATTACGAGATTTTTAATAATTTGTGTAATATTACGAATGTCGTAATAATTAGTGTCATTGTGCAATTAAACAACACATTACAAAAGTTGTAACAATTTATGTAATTGGGTAATGTTTTGTGTAGTTGGAGTTGATGGAAACCTTATTTTAGAAAGCTCACCCTAGAACTTCTCTGAAGTAGAGGTGAGACTGCCAATTAACTGCCTAGATAAAAAATAGACATTCTATACAAGCATATATTCTTAACTATATATAAAATTGGAGAGTAACAATCTAACTTCGCTATTTTAAATAATTTTTGTTCAGACAGTAGAGGACTGCTTTGTATTGTAACCAAAACAAAGAATTTAATTCTTTCATGCACTATGATAACATTAGCTTAGACTTCTGAAATCAACACTCTTATCATCCTAAAAAGTTGAGTTCCACCATATGAATTGCATAATTTAATCAACCAGTATAACTAGCAAAGTCTAACATCTTCTTTTTTTTTTTTTTGAAGTGCAATACTTGAGTAGCATAAAAAGGGTTAACAAGGAAGATAAAGAAGATAGGTAAGAAAGGAAGCCATTATGCTCAAAATGAACTTTTCTCAGACATAAACAGTAACAAATCAGTACTTTTCCCAAATAGAGTTAAAAAATTGTAAATTTCAAGGGAAAATGGAGAGGGTTGGTCGGAAAACCAAAAAGAAACAGAAAGGTAAGAAGAAAGACCTGAGAAACAATTTTTCGTATCTGAGGCTCAAACCCCATATCTAACATCCGATCTGCCTCATCCAAGACTAAGTAAGTAACTCTTCGCAAATTTGTGTGATGTGAATCCAACATATCTATTAACCTTCCTGGTGTAGCAATAACAACCTCAACACCTGATCCAACAAACAATATTAACACTTTTTTGTCAACAAATTTAAGCAATTACAAACTAAGAAACAACTGATTATTTAAACTAACAATAAACACGTCAGAAAGCATCTTAAATTGAAACCATGTATAGGAGATCACAAGCAGTTCAGGAACAACAAAATACAGCGGAACAGTCAGCCCAAGCATGTTACCCCATACCTTTCTGGAGATCACGCACTTGAGGTCCCTTTGGAACCCCACCATATATGCATGTATTCTTGATCCTTGATGACGCACCAAACTTAGCAGCCTCCTGTTGTATTTGAACTGCAAGTTCACGTGTGGGAGCTAATACTAATACAATTGGACCATCTCCAGGAGCTGAAATATATACAAAGAGGCAAAGAGTTATTCTGTCCCAATTATTAAAAACAAGCTGATAAAATTAAATTGTAATCATAAGTCAATTTTTTTTTACCTAAAATTGGCTGTGCGTTGACATGAACAATTGCAGGCAATAAATACGCAAGAGTCTTCCCTGATCCTGTTTCAGCAATACCAATAAGATCACGGCCCTTTAATGCCATTGGCCAGCCTTGAGCTTGTATGGCTGTTGGTTCAACAAACCCTGCTTTCGTGATTTCTTCCAGTACATAGTCTGGAGTACGAAAAAAATATCAATTCAACATGCTAATTTATAAAGAGATAAGAAATATCCAAAATACATACAAATACAATAATTTCCAAATGCTATAGTAAAATCTATATAACAAGAAATACAGAAAATGCTTTCAGAATAACAATTAGCCTATCTATCAAAATGATAATCATTTTACTCTGATATGAAGTCTATAAGAAAAAACGTTTGCAAGTCATAAAAACATTCTTACAGTGGTTAAAAATTCATAAAATGCAGAAGAAAATATCAATGATCTAACATCTAGAGGCAACAAAAGCTTATCAACAAAGATATAGGACAATGAAAGTTCAAGAAGACACTAGTTGCTAAGTTTAAGATGAGGATATGAGCAACTATCGTCAAAAGTGCTTTCAAGTGCGGTCATGAAGCACGGAAATGTTTTTTTCTTTTTCAGCAAGCATATACATATTTGAAAATCTTCAAGTAATGAAGAAATATTGAGCTTGTCCTCTTTTCACCAATGCCAAGTAAAACAAAAGGTAGCTAGGTAAAAAGACAACAGACAAACAACCAAAAAAACAAGTTTAGTAAATGTCAAAAAGGTTAAAAATTAAACATCAGTCATCAGATATGTTCTTTTAAATAAACTTGGCCAAATGGTAAGGCTATAAGATGGTACACCTAGTATTCAAGTCATTCAAAAAAGGCATTTCCTTTAATGTAAATTTTTTTATACATCGTCAATCCTACAAGGGAGGGGAAAAAGGGCTTCAGACAGTTCCAGTTTTTCAAACTGCACTTTCACTTTTAAGGCTTTAAATTGAACTTCTTATAAAACAGATTTAAGCAAACAGGACTAGTTTTCTTTCAATACTGCAACTAATAAATTATTGGCTTCTCTAATGATGAAAGAACTAATTTTAATAACTGAAGAGAAAAAATAATTGCAATACATTTTCACTGACTATGCGGGCCATGTAACTGACAATTCAAGAGAATTCTACATGCATTTACTGCAATAATGTGAAAAAAATCATCAAATTATCAATTTAATCTCACACAGATAACAACCCCGGCCATCATATACGCTTTCTCTCAAAAGAAGAAGAAGAAGAAGATCACAGTCATAAAAGCAATAAGTCACAGATACAACCACTTCTATTAGAGAGAAAAACAGAAAGCTTGGCCAGTAAAAGAAACGCAAACAAAATAAGATAAAATGGATAACTTAAATGACATAAAAGCTGAACTTATTAACGGAAACAACAAAAATTACCTGGAAATCCCACATCAGAAAAACTCTTCACAGGCTTTGGAACATCACGACCTTCAACCGTAATTTCCCTCCGCTGCCGATATTCCTCCACCTCCATCTCAGACATTGCCGCCACAGAAGGAGATTCAACATAAAAATTCTTTTCGAATGGTGTCAAGCCATCCAAATCCAACTTCCTAGGTGGTTCAGCAGCATCATTGCCCTTTCTGCTTGACAAGGACCGCCCTGAACCACCATATGCTGAAGCCCCACCAAACCCTGAGTCGCTGTATCATCACACGATTAAACAGAGAAACTCCGAAGTATTACAAAACTAGGTTGAAGATTTGCCAATGACTCAAAGACATTGTGTTAAAGTTAATGAAATGCCACCATGTTTGAACTTGAACTCAAACTCAATTTAGAGCATTGGGTGATTAAACAACATAAAATTCATTGAAATATTTAACAGAAACATATTCAATAACTGTCATTCAGTCTTAAGTTAATCTAAACTAAAGAAACCCAAAACCAGACGGAAAAAATACATAAAATTCTGAAAAAAAAAAAATCACTAATTTTGAGGAAAAGAGCATAACGAATGAACGAATAGCTCTATCTATATATATAAACAATAAAACCCAGAATGAAAAATGAGCTTAAACATAAAAAACTGAAAAAAAAGAAAGAGTCAAAATTTAAAGGGTAAATGCAAATGTTTTAGTAGTTACCTTCTACGGTCACGGTAGGAGGTGGGATCGCCGGAGCGGCCATCATATCGACTCATTTTATGTGCTGCTGCCCGTAGAAATTATCAAAAGTTAATATAAATGTCAATGTAACCGAAAAAACTAATTCTTGATATCGTTTTGGATTTGTTCTAATTAATTAGGGTTTTTAAGTGTCAGGGTTTTACTCGATGGAACTTTGTCACTCTCCTTTTTTGTTTCAATTGGGAGGAAAAGAAGTTAAGAGAAAGGGAAAAATTTTCCCCTCTGGTGATGAAGCGTGTTGTGCACTGCTCTTGCCTTGTGTGTGTTAAAGGTACGCATCAAATGGTAAAATATGCAGTGAACAACTGACACGTGGATAAATGTTTGCCTATTGCCTGTTTGTCACCGCCTTTTAGCTCTAAGCTGTTGTAACCGGTTGGCTGGAGGTATGGGTTTAGAAAAAATTGTTCATTTTTAAAAATATATTGAAAATTTGAGTCTCTTTAAATAAACAATATTCTTTTTACTATTAAAATCACTCATTGAGGTCAAAAAAAATAGTTCATTTTTAAATCAGTACAAATTGAATTACAAATCGATTCTATTTGTGTTTGAATTATTTTTTTAGTGTTTATTTAATCGAATTATATAAATTAATCGGATCAACATATCAATGACTTGATCAATTTAATTAACAGTTCAATTTTAAAATTGTGATTATATTTCAAATTTTATCTTGACATATATATTGAAATATTTACAATTTTAAGATGAAGAAAACTTATTACGAATTTTTCAAATTTTAATTGGTTTGTATAATAATTCTTAGTTATACATATAAAGAATGAGGGTTGAAAGCGAAAAAATTCTCACAGAAAATTGAGCTAGAAGTTAAGAAGATGGTTTTGCATTTTCACTAAGAAATAAGATTACGCATCTCTTGCAAGTATTTAAAGTATACGAGTTTGAGAGTTTTTTTGGTAATTATGGTGAGGATTTTGTACCGTTTTTAGAGGATTATATGAGAGTTAGGATTTTATTTTCGGAGTTTGAGTTTATATATTTAGTACACTTAAGTTTATGTTTTTTCATATTATATTCTTGTTTGTTTACTCATTTAGTGAAAAATCGAAGCCTTTTTTACCTGTGATTTTTATCCTCTCCGAAAGAGTTTTCCACATAAAATTTGTGTGTTCGATCTTCTCTATCTTTTTTATATTGTTATTTATACAAGTCGATCCCCAACAGCAAATCTCATCATATCTCCCATAATAGAATTTATATTTATTTCAATAAATAAAATTCTCATTTTAATTGGGATTTAAACAATTGATAAGATTAAGGTTAAAAGGGGACTTTTAAGTATGTAAAAATTTTTGAGTAATGTTTATAGTAATTCATAAAACAAGAAAATTGAAAACAAAATAACATGGTGTTTTTTTAAATAGTCATAATTTTTATTTATTCAGCAATGACAGAGAAACGATTACAATATATTTCCATGCCAACGTACAGTTAACATCATGTATTCGTAGGCATGGTTTCGTTTCAGGAATGTTTAATTAAGCATTGAAAAAAGGGTATATTTCATATCTAAAGTTACAACTCCCACCAACTACTCTTCCTCCTTCTTTCCCATCACAACAGCTCGGAAGCTCGCCGATTATGTCGTCAAGACATTTCTTACACTCACTGCTGGAAAGGTCCCTCGTACACTGAGTCAACCCGTAAAGTTTTTTCGATCCATACAGTTCCATCTCTCCAGCAGCAGACATTTTGGGATTTGAATAAGCTTGGGTAGCCAACTCGCTCAGCAGTTCCTTGGTCTTCGCATTGAACGACTGGGGTTCACTCACGTTGTTCAAGTTCCACATGTAGAACTTGTTTTGGTTATCAACATGGCCAAAGAACCCCGTATTTGAGTACTTGAAAAGACAGTTATCGTACCAAATGATTGCACCTTTGTCGTAAGGGCAGCGTTTCCGTATTTCACTGCCTGCTTCCACAACACAGGTTTTACAGTCTGGGGTCGACACATCGCCTCTGCAAAGTGCGAGGCCATAAGCTTGGCTGGGGTTTTGACCTATGGAACCGAGACCGAACCCTGAGGGAGGAGCTTGAATGGAGAGGTAGCCAGTGAGCACATTTAAGTTGGCTTCATAAGGATCATTATAGGCGGAGAAATTCCCGGAGTTGGAACAAAAATGGAAGAGAGGATCAGCTCCAAAAGCTGTTTGGAGAAGGAAAGCAAGGTTTAATAGATAAACAAAGGAAGCAAATGTTGAAGAAGACATTGTAATTTGCAATTTAGCTTAGTTGTTTGAAGTTGAGGAGAATGGAAAGTGTTATTTATAGGGAAATGTTTCCTGGTTTGACCGAGGAGATTGATGGGGTTGACATTTTCAGATTTTGCTGCTGAATTCATGGCGATGAGAATGTTTCAAACGCGGGCTCCGGCGGCGGCAGTAAAATAATGCTGTAAATAATGGGGTAAGCTAGGCCTAAAACAGCACTCATTCAAGCACAAGTAGTTGTAGAATTGTGGAAAGAGAGGATGAAATTTTCATAAATCTACATTTGAAGCTGGTAGCCAAATGATTAATTCAGCTTCAACCATCAATGGTTTGATGAATGTAATATAATGCAAAGAGTTTGACTTGGTATCACCAATCTCATTTCTCTGCTTCACACATGTTTCTCCACACATTTCTTTTATCCATAAACTCAAATCACTATTTATTTACTTAAAAAGAAACAAATATTTTATAATTAAATTTAAATAAAAATATATAATTTTTTAAATTATTAAATGTTGGGTTTACTCATATTAGCTCTGAATTATATTAATAATCTTGTCATATCTACACAACAACCCAACCTCTGTAACATGTATAATACCAAGTATGGTGATCATGATATTGATAAATAATGATAATAGTATTTATCACAAAAGAATACGCATAATAATTTTTTAACCCTTCAACTTTATAAAAAATAATAATAATTTTAACCCTTCATTTAATTTTTCTTCTCTTTTAATTCTTGAATTTTTTTTTTTTTGTTATATCACCCCAAAATGCTAAAAAAAGTGCGAGGGAAGAGAGAAAGAAAGAAGATGAAAACAAAATGAAAAAAATTTGTTAAATAGATGATGTCATCTATGACATCATGCTGATGTGGCATATTTGATGCAGTCATAAATTAATTAAAAAATCTGATTAAGATAAGTGCATTTATCAATTAATAGTATAGTTACGATGAACACAGATATCGTTCTCACGATGACTAAAAGTACTAGTAATTATTTTCTTTTTATTATTTAATCGATAAATTAGAGTGAATTAAAATTAACTAAATTAATTAACTACTGAACACGACAGAGAACAAATCAGGAAAATAATCGATTAACAACCAAGAAACGAGACAATACCCAGGAAAGAATCCACCTATCATTATCAATCTATATTACGCAATTTCTTGACTTAGTATCTTGATCCGTAAAAATTCTTAAATTATGCTAATATCTCTTTCGAGAGGAAGAGCAATTAACTCTAGGTTGATTACTTAAAATTTCTTTCTAATTAAAACCTTTATTATCACATTAACTCGATTTATGGATTCCTTTATTAGATTTCACTCTAATCCGGTAGATTTATATCATCATCCTATGTTTAGGATTGCATGGAACTCCACTCAATTACACTAGATCTATTATTAAACATAGTCTATTCATTCTCTGATTTAAGCACATCAAACATGGATTTATAGTCTAAAATATTTAACCAAAAATTAAACACAAATAATTAAGAACAAGATCCAAGAATTTATTGCATAAAAATAGAAATCAAATAACAGAATTCATTCTAGGGTTCATCTCTTAGGTATTTAGAAAATTAGTTCATGTTAGCAAATAAAAACATCTATACCCACAAGAAATAAAGAAACTCATAATAAATTTCAAAGAAATCAAAAGAGAATCTTCAATCTTAGTGGAAATTTACTTCAGAATCGACTTTAATGATGTTTTTCGAGTTGTTTTCTTAAATATTCTATTATGACTCCCTCCACTCTTCTTATATTTGGTATATATAAGTCTTAGAATGCTTGGAAAACCTAAAAATTACGTTTTTCCGAATGTTTGGAGTGCAAATCGTAATTTCCACACAATCTGACACATGGTCATGTGGCAGCCTGTGTGGCTCTTAAAACTTGCTCCGATTTTTCGATTTTCGCTCGCTTTTCGCTCCTTTTGCTCCCAAATGTTCTCCTATGTATAGAAAAATGAATTTAAAGGATTAGGAGTATAAAATTCACCATTTTACATCAAATAATCATCCAAAAATACATTAAGAACAAGATTAAAACATGTTACTTTTAGCACTTATCAATGCCACATAAGCTACATTGTTGACCTACTTATTTTTGAAAAAATCGTAACATTGAGAGTGTAAATAAAAAAAATTAAAGGCTCAAACCTAAAAGCCCATAAACGTTGGGGGTATTTTATGTAATTATACCTTTTCAAAATTGCAATTGCCAAAGAAAAACTATGGAACAACCTCTTCTCTCATGTACCCATTTTCACATTTCCCATTTATTTCCATTTTCATATTTTTAGATATTTTTAATGATGATTGTAACCGAGTCATCTTGCATTAATCTTGGGTTTTAGAAAAGGAAAGAAGTGAAATAGATGAGAACGAGAGATTGAGCTCGTATCAGTATGTTGGTAGAACAGGGTCGGTGATTCCAACAACTTCTGATGCATTTTAAATTAAATTAAAAATTCGAATAAGGTAAATACACCTATCAATTAATAGTATAGTTACGGTGAGTAAAGATATCGTTTCCACGAGGTCTAAAAGTACTAGTAATTACTGTCTTTCTATTATTTAACCAAATAATTGGAGTTATTAATTAAAAACTAAAATTAACTAATTAAATTAACTAAAGAACACGACAAATAACAAATCAAGAAAATAATCGAGTAAACAACCAAGAAGCTCATGATAATCTCCAATGTTCATCTCCCCTAGGTATTTAGAAAATTAGTTCTTGCTTGTAAATAAAAATATCCAAGACATAATATAACCAAAAGAAATAAAGAAGCTCGTGATAATCTCCAAAGAAATCAAAAGGGAATCTTCAATCTTGATAGAAATTTGATTCAGAATCGGCTTCAATGGTGTTTTTTGAGTTATTTTCTTAAATATTCTATGATGGCTCACCCTCATCTTCTTATTTTTTTACATATATACGTCTTAGGATGCTTGAAAAACTTAAAAATCACGTTTTTTTTGTATGTTTAGAGTGCAAATCGTAAAATCAACACGACCTATCACATGATCGTGTGGCAGCCCATGTTGCTCACACGGTCATGTTGTCAGACCATGTGGAATGGTCCAACCCGTGTGGCTCCTACAGCTTGCCTTGATTTTTTGATTTTCACTCGTTTTTCATTTCTTTTGCTCCCAAATACTCTCCTAAGTATTAGGAGCATAACATTCACAATTAGCATTGGATAATCACCGAAAATCGCATTAAGAATAGGATTAAAACATATATTTTAACACTTATCAAATTTGTTGGCAGGTACGGATGTTAGCATCAAAGAGATTTGATCAGCCACTTCTTTTTCTACTCTTTACCCGCCATCTATTCATACTCCTTTGATCAGCTCCCCTAAGCCCCTTCCTAATGGTATCTCCAATACAAGCCACTTCTTTTAGTACATGGCAATTTAGTGTTCCAGTCTCTTTCGTGAAATGGTTTTATAACTTTTTTCTGAGTGGCTTTAAATTGTCAATTTTGGTCTTTTCAGTGGATACAAGAAAATTAAGTCCATGAGTAAGCATTGAAATTGAGTTGTCAAAGTAGATTTTAGGTTATGAGCTCTTACTGTTGACCGGTTGTATCGTACGTCTTAGAGCGAGCTATTCCTTACCGAAGTCCTTGCGCAGCAGATTATGGTGCATACTCAAAGGTATGGCTCGATGAAAGCCGGGACTCCCTTGCGTATTTGCGGTGTTGAATTAGGAGCTAGGATAAATATAGCATCAGCATTTTATACTAGTAATATAAAGCGCATGTCTCCAAATCCCGATCTCACCTATTAGAATGTTTTCTCCAAGTGTGGATTATCAATGTAAATTCTTAAGCATCAAGTATTAGCATGTACGGATTAAAACGTAGGCAATCATTGGGTGAGATAGAGATAAAGAGAGTTAATTGGAAGATTCATGCTGTTGAGGATTGCAATGTTTATGTGGAAACTCTCGAAACTTTCTTAGAATAAAGGGAGGTGATGATATGAGAAACAGAACCTGTATTTATTACTCGAGGGATGGTTGGGTACGGGTTCCAACATTTGACTAATGAAAAAAGGTGGTTGATAATTTTAATCAAACAATAACACAAATATGACTTGAAATTTGTTGCTATATCCGAATTCGATTGATTCTCCCTATTATCAGCAACACTCAACAATCAAATAGTCGATCAAAATTCAAATCCTAGCAAGACTAACATAGTAACATGTTGAAATTAGTCTTGTATTTATTATTAAGGAATTTAATTGAACCGACTCGGAACAAGAACAACATAAACTGAGCTATGAAATGACATCGTGAAAGTGCCGATAAAAGAATGTACTTGAATCTAGGAACGATTAGCTACGAAAGGTATAAAATTTTATGTATTGTTTAAGTATTATGTTTAAAATTTTAATAAAAATAATAAATTAAAAAAATACATTAAGATAAAAGGTATAAAATCAAAGTTAGCCTTTTAACATTAAACCTATTTTGTCACTTTGATGTTTTTTTTCTAAACACTTTGACCCTCACTGTTCAAATTTTAATCAAATTGCTTTCGTGAACAGTCTCGCACCGATGGCGCCACCGTGAAGTTCCAAGAGAGATCTTTGTTAAAAGCAGCACTAAATTTCACATAAGGAAAAACAAGGTTGGTTAAAGTATACCTCGAATTCTCAGGATCGTCGAACCAACTGATGTTTTGGCGGACTACTTTCTCGAACGTCAAGGAACGGATTGTTAAGATTCGCCAGCCATCTAATTGAAACACTTTTGCGCCTTTCCATTTTAGTTTCTTCTGTCTCGGCAAAGTTAGCAAGACCAGGAACACCGAAATTATATGTGAAGGATTGTCGGCTTGATGATGCACTTCTGCTTATGGACCTTATCAAAGATGCACTCAGTCTCTGGCTTCCGGACCGACTAATGCCCTCTATATCTGTGGTTACATCGCATTTCGGCTTCCTTCCCGTGAGCATCACCGCCTTCTTTAGTTCCCCCTTGCAAACGAACTAACTGGGAATAAGCCCCTTCTGGATCTCTGATCAACTCCTCGTGAGTCCCTAGATTTTTAATCTTTTAATGTTACAAAAACTGGTGAAATAATTTATAAACATAGGCTAACAAAACTGGTTTAGAGATGGTACCTTTTCCCACAAGTTTCCCTAAATGAACCACCGCTATCATGTCAGCGTTCCTGATAGTCGTCAATCGATGTGCCACCATGCACCACAGTTGTTCTATTGGTCATCACTCTCACTAGTGCATCTTGAACAATCCGTTCCGACTCGGCATCCAGCGCACTCGTAGCCACATCGAGGAGGAGGATTTTTGGATCCTTTAAAATGGCTCTTGCTGTAGCTATTCGTTGCTTTCGCCAGCCTGAAAGTTGAATGAAAAGTCAAATACGATCTACTGAAAAGAACCTCAATGGTTTTGAATCTTTAAACCAAAGAAACAATGAATCAAACAATAATTAGATGAACTTTTAACTCCTTTTTTCTTTTTCTGATTCTATATATATGAACATTGCTTAAAAGCAAAACCTTGTTTACCGGTAATATTTTTGACGAAAATAACTCCAAAAGAAAGAAAAATAGTTGTGTTTTTTGACCTTTGAGACTGCTTTAACAACACCAGATTGATCTGGAATTGATGATTTGACCGAGAATGAGCTTCATGAAGGGCTGAGTTAAGCCATTAGCAATAGCAGCGATGGTTCCTACTGTTACCAAGAACATATCCGGTCTATCTACTAATGAAAAAAGCTTGCAAAATGGCACTTTTTGATCGTCAGCAGATGTCTTCTTCTTGTTACTGCCATTGTTCTTGTTTTTATCTTCTTCTTTATCAACTGCTTCATCCCTCTTCATTGATGATCCATCACCATTATTAACCTCCATCTTTTGCTTCTTCTATGATCCCCTCGTACGTATATATATACCAGTTTCCTTTCAATCAAAAAGAAAAGAAAAGGGGAAATCAACCCAAATATTTTCTTGGGTTAATTAATTAGTTTGTAAATGGTTAGAACATTTATAAGAAAAACCATTAAACTTTTACACATAATAATTCATGTTAATTTTTTTAAACTCTTATGATTTTTTATTTTAAAATTTATATAATTATTAAATTATTTATTGATATAATATATAAAACAAAAAAATGCAATTTCATCATGAAATATATATAGATTACCGTGCAAGTTGCCGTACTCCAATACCGTTAAAATAAATGTTTAAGTAAATATTTTTGTTTGAAAACAACTTTGATTTTTTTCGAAAAAATAATCATCAAATTTAACTAAAAAAATAATGATCAAAGTAACAATAAATATAAATATTTCTGATACTTTGATTTTGGTGTTTCTAGAAGTTTGGTCTTTGCTACATCTGATTTTCCTCCTATTTTTGTAAATTACTAGAAACTTGTTAATGACTATGATTCTACCGTGTGCTACTATACAAAGAATAATGGTTGAAGGCATCGAATATTCACATAAAGAGTCAAGAAAAAGATTTTACCTTCTCGCTAGTAGATAAGTTTATGTATCCCTTACAAGTGTTTATTCCTTAAAAATGAGTAGTTGAATCATATTTCTCCATATGTGTTTCAATACAGTCCGATTCTCAAATCACGTGATGCTTTTTGAGGCTTCCCTAATCTATAAAAGACAAATGCTATTTTTTTTTTTTGTAAAATGTCTATTTGAGTCAAAATTATAAAAAATATCAATTTATACGGTGAATCTAACGAGTGGCTTCAATAATAATAAAAAATTTCGGATTCGAATATCTGTGTGTGCATTGTTAAAAAGTTAAAAAATACAAATAAATACCACCATGTAATCACATCAATATATATTAAAAAAAAAATTAAGGTAAAACATAACTTAATTTCCATTTCTAAAAAAATCAGAATTTTTATTTATTCATCAATGAAAGAATACAATATATTTCCATACCAACATTATTTATAGATGGGCATAGTTTCGTTTCTGGAAGGTTTAATTAAGCATTAAGAAAAGGGTAAATTTCAGATCTAAAGTTACAACTGCCACCAACCACTCTTCCTCCTTCTTTCCCATCACAGCAGCTCGGAAGCTCCCCGATTATGCCATCAAGACACTTCTTGCACTCAATGCTGGAAAGGTCCCTGGTGCACTGAGTCAACCCATAAAGTTTCTTCCATCCGTACAGCTCCATCTCCCCAGCGGCATACATTTTGGGATTTGCATAAGCTTGGGTAGCCAACTCGCTCAGCAGTTCCCTGGTCTTCGCATTGAACGACTGGGGTTCACTCACGTTGTTCAAATTCCACATGTAGAACTTGTTTTGGTTGTCAACATGGCCAAAGAACTCCGTGTTTGAGTACTTGAAAAGACAGTTATCGTACCAAATGATTGCACCTTTGTCGTCAGGGCAGCGTTTCCGTATTTCACTGCCTGCTTCCACAACACAGGTTTTACAGTCCGGGGTCGACACATCGCCTCTACAAAGTGCGAGGCCATAAGCTTGGTTGGGGTTTTGACCTATGGAACCGAGGCCGAATCCTGAAGGAGGAGCTTGAATGGAGAGGTAGCCAGTGAGCACATTTAAGTTGGCTTCATAAGGATCATTGTAGGCGGAGAAATTCCCAGAGTTGGAACAAATATGGAAGAGAGGGTCAGCTCCGAAAGCTGTTTGGAGAAGGAAAGCAAGGCTTAACAGATAAACTATGGAAGAAGACATTGTAATTTTCAATATTTAGCTTATTTGTTTGAAGTTGAAGAGAACGGACTGGAAGCCGGTATTTATAAGGAAATATTTGCAGGTTTGACCAAAGAGACTGATAGGGTTGACATTTTCGGTTTTTTGGTGATGAGAATGTTTCAAACGTGGGCTCCGGCGGCGGCATTAAAATAATGCTGTAAATAATGGGGTATGCTAAGCCTAAAACGGCACTCATTCTTAAACTACCATGCAGAATTAGTAGTCGAATTCTGGGAAGGGTGTACCAGGTAAGGGATATTTCGTTTTTAAAAGAGAATGAAGATGCAATTTTAGAGATTGAGAGAGGTAGTTCAAATCTCTAATATAAACGTTATAAACAGCAAAATCCCTTAAAGAAGCATATTTTATGATCTATATGCGAAAATGAAATATATTTTATGATTAATTATTTCGGAATAGTGCACGCCTAAACTAAAAAATGTATTTCATATCTTTCTACCTCAAATTTATTAATGGAAAAGGATTGATTACAGATTCAAGGCGTTTTTCTGGTTCTAGAATTTCGTCGCATGCTTGTAGATTTCAAGCAGCTATATATGATTAATTCGGCTTTAACAATCTACGGTTTGATGAATATATTAAGTGTAAGAATCCTACGAAGAGTTGACTTAGTATCTCCTTTGTCAGCTTCATAGATGTTTCTCCACACACTAGTCAACCTTTTTTTCCCTTTTATTTATAAACTCAAATCACTATTCATTTACCAATTTTAAAAAAATATTTTTAAATTAACATTACATTTATTATAATTGAATTTAAATATAAAAATATATAATTTTTAAATTGATACAAACAACTGATAGATACAAAAGCAAATGTCAATACTAAAACCTACAAATATGCTTTGTCTAAAGATTATACAAGAACCCTCAACTTTGACCTAAGGGGCTAAAACCCAAAAGGAAGCAAATGATATAGTACCCATTCTCTCTCTGAGTGTGTACATATATGTCAGTTGAGCCAGCTTGCACTGAACTGAAGTGTTGAGCACCATCTTTATCTACTGCACTGGTTTTGCACCTGTTTAAAGGAAAAAGTAGAAGGCGATTATTATTGAATCAGATGACAGTGAAAAGATAAACGAACACTGAGCTGAAACTTGGAAGAAAAATACTTGGTCAAATTGCAGGGTTTTCTTATTCCATTTTTTTTCCTTTTATAATAAAAGGTCATTTCGTTACAAGAGGCCGGATATAAAAAGTGGCAAGCAAGCAATCATGAATTAGATCAGAAAATGACAACTGTTTTAACTTTCCAATAATTTGTACACCACATTTGCAAGTTGCAACATTATCTAGAGATAAAAACCTAGTGTCTGGTTCATTCAAGCCTGTTGCATGAGCCTTCCTCCCAAAACTAAAACATAAGGATAAGCATTTGGGGGGAAAGTCAACTACCTAGAGAAGAATGCATATTTGAGAAATAACAAGGAGCTGCTTTTGCACTCTGGATTAACTTTTAACTTACCATTTATTTCCTTCAATATCATCTCTGCAGATGCACCAGTAGAAAATCCAAGCTTTACCATCAGTTTTTCCAAACGGTTCACATTTGTAAGGTAGAGATACCCAATCTGAAAATTTGCATGATAAAAACTTGAATCAAGAGAAAAGGTTCTTGAATTCTCGACTTATGACTTCTTTTAAACATGTTAAATCCAAATAATAAACAGCAAGAAACTGGTTACGTATCAAGTAGATACCATATCATACATGATCTTGGAAGGCAAATTTACAATGGCAAAACTCAATGCATATACAACATGGTAAATCCTAAGATGAATTTTAGAGAATCAAACACTTTATGGTACTAAATGAAATATCATAGCTACATGCCAATGATGCCTTGGCCGTATCGGCAATGTTGAGACCTTGGGTCCATGAACACCAAGGTTCAAGTCCCACCATGGTAATTACCATGTGTGAGTTCTCCCCTAAATTTACTCCCGAGTTTAAGTCCACCATATGTGGGCCTTATCCAGATTTTAGTCTGGTTATGCTTTGTATTGGTTTTATTCTAGTTATAGTTGTACCGTATCATTTGTAATTGTACCGTAGCTATACTTGTAAACACTCCCCCCCCCCTAAAAAATCTCATATATACATACATTTAAGTCAAAAACTATTTTAATAAAGATCGTATAAACTGATTGGTGGAATTATGCCAAGTCTCTAGATATACTCGATGATGCATGGCATTATCCTGTTTTACCATGCAGATACCTTGACAAGACTAAGATTAACATTCAAATACAATGAAAATTCCAGAAAACCTTTATAAGAAGAAAACAGAATGGCCTCCTTTTTTTTGTTTTTTGCATTAGCAAGTCCTAAATAGATTTCAAAGCTGACAAATTTCTTGCTTACAATAAATGAAATACTTCAGACCAAGCCATAGGTCCATAGCCTATTGGTAGCCACAATTTCCTCCAAAAGAAGAATTTAAGTGCAAATCCCCTTACCAAAACTAACAATAATTAAATCAATCAAATACTTTTCCAGAGGAAACACAATAACTTAGGATACTGACCAGTGTTTCGAGTGAAGATGCTCTATTATAAACTGCTGCACCAGCACGCTTTTTTGTCCGTGTTTTAGCAGAATTAATGTTCTGTCCCCATCGAAGAACATCCCTGCAGTAAAATGATCAAATACAATCATATTTTTTAAACTATATTCATGAGAGGTTTAGGTTTTGCTTGCTCATGTTAAAATGCTGTGGAAAGTGCAAACATAAGATTTTAAATCTCTATATCTGTGCTGACATGAATTCATGGCTGTTTCTTGATGCCTCTACTTATGCAACATAACAACTGGTTATTGCCCCTACTACTAATTGTTTTTTTTTTTTGAAAGATACTAATTATTATTATTATTATTATTTCTAGACTTCTCCTGCCATTACAATACATTAGAAATTTATACTGCCTTAAATGTCACACCTGGTCTTATCACCATTTAAAACACATAGGGGAAAAATTCATCTTTCTTATGTCCTAATGGAGCACCATAGACTTGAGTAGAAAACTTATCAAGCTTTTATCTCTTTTTAAGCCAAAGACATTTGATGTCTACACCAATCAACCCATCTATTCTAACCAATATTCGAATAACTAGAGCAGTTCTTTTGTCTTCAGTTTTTTTAAGTCTATTAGTTATAGAACAGCTTGACTGCAACTCAAATGTTGAAGTCAGATATTCCAAATATTTAAGTATTGTAGTGGGGCATCCATGTACATAGAAACAAAGACTATGTCGCTTTAGTTCTTCATTTTTCTCAATATACCATGTCCAACACATTCAAGTATGGATACAAGAATAAGACTCCAAGGATCCTTCATATAAATGGCAAAAAAACATTTTTAAAAAATTAAACATATCCATGTCTCACTCATACTACTAACCTTTCAGTGTTCGATAAGAAACTATCATTAAGAAGTTCCTGTAGCAATGCATCCTTAAAGAATCAAAGGAACTTAAGGTTATTAACATGCACAAATAACCAAAGTACTCTTCACAACATTACTAAATATTCATTAAAAAAGACTCATACTTGCGCCTCACAGCGTACTACCGATGTCACACGATCGTTATACTCTTCAATACTTAGAGGAGGGAACAGAAAATGTCTACGCGCATATAGCTGCAGATTACAAGAAAAAACATTACATGTAAGATACCTACAAAGACATAATCAAACTTTAAAATTAAAGTTACTGTCATCTTATACTCTGACAGAGGATATGACAAACATGTTCATGGGTTTTTGCCCAGTGACTAACAAGTTGAAAAGGTTACAATAAAACAACCTCGTATATGCAATCACCAATATAGGCTAATGTGGCCGCATTGAAAACCGATCGAGGCTTCTCCACTTTAGGTGGGGTGGGTAACCATCTCTCATAACCCAAATAAGTGTCATCCAAATCAACCTTTACGGGCGTTACTTCTACAATTTATAATTAAGGAAATGAGATAATAACTCAGTATTTAGCTACAAAAGGGCAATAGATTGGCAAGGAAGGGATTACCTTGAGTGGGACGCTTGAGGATATCGAAAACCGAAGGGTCGGTGCGGGTAGGGAGGGTGATAGGCGGTGACGGTTTAAGGTTAGGGGTGGGTTTTAGCTTGCGTGGAGCGTTGGGGTTGTAAGATGGCCTTTGCTGGGTGTCCCATGAAGCGGTAACCGCCACTGGAGATGGTGGTGTCCAGGTCAGAATTGCCATTTCGCCCCCGTTATCTGACAAGCGAATATTTTGAGACGGGTTTTAAGGGAGGGTTTAAAAAGGGTTGATGGGTTCTGGGCCCAAAATAAGCACAGTTGAATTTTCATAAGCAAATAATATTTACAAGAAATACTTGAAAAAATATATTGACAAGTGTTATAATAATTTTACTTATTATCAAATTTAAGTCGGAATTGATTTGATGGTCAAAACTAATGACCTTTTGACGAAAACATCATATCGTTTTTGGGCCGATGGAAAAAAAAATTTTGCATATGATTATGGCTTTGGCAAAACGTAAGACAAGCCAGATAAACAAGATACTAAAAAGATAGCTAGTATGAAAATTGATGATTTTCCATCAAATATTATTGAAGATATCAAGAACACATGAGAAAATTAGAATTCACCTCGAATATCCAATGATTTATTAAATCTGGATGAAATTAAAAAAATGAATCTTGATAAAATTTAAGGAGAATAAATGGACATGTAAAAATCACTGCATTCATAAACGACAAAGAATAATGTCAGATGGATTCTATCTTTAGTAAATATAAAAAGTTTTGTATAATATATATAGATGATATTTTAGAATTTTCAGAAAATTAGATCTACATAGAAAACATTTAAATATTATTTCTCAAGAATTCATAAAACATGAAATTATATTAAGTCCTAAGAAAATAGAGTTAAAAAAAACAGAAATATAATTTTTAGAATTAAAGTTATATACAGATGGTCTTCAACTACAAAATCATATTATAGTCAAAATAAAAAAAATCCTAAAAGAATTAAAGATAAAAAACAGCTTCAACAATTTTTGGGAATAATAAATTATTATAGAAATTTCTGTCCAAACCTGTCAGAAAATATAGGAATGTTATATGAAAAATTAAAAAAAGACAAATCTTTTAATTGGTCTAAAATAGATTCATAAATTATAAGAAAGTTAAAATCTGAAATAAATCAGATCCTAAAGTTTATTTACCCAAACAAGGTGATAAATTGATTTTAGAAACAGATGCATCACAAAATCATTGGGGATGTATTTTAAAAGCTAAAACTAAGAATAATGAAGAATTAGTATGTAGATATAGTTTAGGAAAATTTAAGCCAAATGAAATTAATTATGTTATATTTGAAAAAGAATTATTAGCTATAAAGAAAGGAATAAAAAATTTTCTTATCTATTTAGCACCTGAAAATTTTATCATAAAAATTGATAATCAGGCTGTAAAATATTTTCTTACTAATAAAAGTTTAGAAACGATACCAAGAATAATTAGATGGTATAATGAATTATGTACTTTTAATTTTGAAGTTTTATATGTTAAAGGTACTGACAATATTATTGCTAATTATCTTAGCAGACTTTATGGAAAAATATAAACAACCTTTAGAAAAAGTTGGTGAATGGATAATTGTTCGTAAAAAGCGAAATGATTTCAATCCAAGAAATCATTGTCCTAGTCTTATAAGAATACCTTCTCAAGCACTATTTTATCCTAATCAAGGATATTATGTTCCACACCTATTGGCAGGACAACTATAGGTAAATTATTTACCTTAGTCACAAGATCCAAATTCTGCATATCAAGCCAGTTATGCAGAAGTGATTAAAAAAGCAAAAAAAAAAAATTTGTGTGAAAGAAAATTTGTTGAAAACACTACAAATGAGTGGGGTGAAAGATTTTTAAAATCCAAGTTTATTACCAGAAATATACAATATTATTAATGAAATATGAAAAACTCATATTACTGAATAAAAAGTGAATTTCAAGAGAACTCTTACTAAGCTTTTACAATTTTTAGTTGAAAAAACAACTAAAGAACAAAAAAGTCATGATTTATTATTAAAATCTATTTTATATCGTAATTGGGATGATTTTGAAATAGGTTATTTAATTATTAAGGAGATAATTTATCTTTTTGATACAGTTTAATATTTCAAAAATATAGAGACTAATAACCCAATTCTCAATAAACTATTTAGATTATGTCTTTATAATAAAGCTCAATTTACTTTATCGATAAAAATATTTGCAAAAATAAACAGGATCATCTGCAACTAGCAGAATCTATTTCAAAAATCTTTTTCTGAATATTTTTATCAGTCTTTTGTTTTTACAAATATTTTGGGAGAAAATTTCACTGTTATAAAATTTAAACTTAGATCATGAATAATTTAATATAAGCAGTATCGAGTTGGGTTTTGTTAAAGAACTCATAATTCAAAATTTTTCTTTTCATTTAATAAATGATTTTTCAGCATTTATAAAATCTATGATAATACGAAAAACTAATAAAGATGATTATGTAAAGTACTATCATATTGATATCAGTAGCCTAATTGGTATAGATGAAAAAGAAAAATTTCATCAGTCATATCAAATATGGGATTTTAAAGTTGTGCTTGGAGGACCCTTACTCTCATCAGCAAATGAAGACAAGGAGTACTTGAAAAAAATACATTGACAAGTGTTATAATAATCCTACTTATTATCAAATCCAAGTCGGAATTGATCTGATGGTCAAAGCTAATGAGCTTTTGACGAAAACAATATATCGTTTTTGGACCGATGGAAAAAGAATTTTTGCATATGATTATGGCTTTGGCAATACGCAAGACGAGCTAGATGAGCAAATTATTCAGCTATTAAAAAAGATAGTTAATATGGAAATTGATGATTTTCCATCAAATATTACTGAATATATCAAGAACACATGGGAAAATTGAAATTCACCTCGAATATCCAATGATTCATTAAATCTGGATGAAATTGAAAAAATAAATCTTAATAACATTCAGGGAGAATAGATAGACATGTGAAAACCACCGCATTCATAAACGACAAAGAATAATGCCAGATGGAAAGCATCCATAAACGCATTAATTTTAAAGAAGAAATTAGGCAAAAAGCATTAATTCCAATGAGAAAATTAGGCAAAAAACATTAATTTCAAGGAAGACATTTAGCAACAAAGATGGGACATGAAACTTATCCGAAGAAGCGGACTTCAAAATTTATGAAATATTGTTAATGAATTATCCTATAAAAAGGGGAATGGGTTGTCTAACCAAGGCATTCAAGTCTTGTATTCAAGTCTTCTATGTAATTTCTTTCTAGGGTTATAACCTACTTTTTCTGTAAATTTCTTTGTAGTACCGTCTTTCGTTTTTCTTGCCTTCTTTCGTTTTCTTGTAATTAGTATAAGAGCTACAATGTAACGTTATTTGGAGGAATAATATCATGGTTTTATTGTAAGTTCTATCTTTTATACTCAACTTTGGGTCTTTCATGCTTGTTTATCTTAAAACCCATATATTTGTTATTATGTCTTACTATTGCCTTGTTATCTCTGTGTTGAGACTATTGGCGTTTTATGTAAGTGATTATAAAGATAACAGATGGTTTTAAGTACCTAAGATAACTTTCATAAAAGAAACTGAATGTTTATATAAGGATAAAACTTCTAATCATACTATGCATATAAATTCCAAAAACAAAAATAATATTTCATCTCTTAGTAAAGGTTTTAATAGTTTAATAGATATTACTTCTATATTTTTCCATAAGTTGTATAATAAAGTTAATAAAATTGAACAGCAAGTAAATAATCTAGGTATAGTAACTAAATTAGATTTGAACAACGAATCTAAAAATATGTTAGTAGAAATAAATAATAAATTAGAACAAGTAATAGAAGATAAAAAAATGAAACAATATATAGATTTAGGTCCTTTATATTATGGTAACAGTAATATAATATTAACTTTATCGGAGGAAGAATAAACTTCTTCTGAATAATCATCTTCAAAAAATGAAAACCCTAAGAAGAAATATACATATCAACAAATATATGATTTTCAATCTTATAAACAACTTATAGAATATTGGAAAGAAGGATTTTTCAAAACTTCTGATAAAAATGAAAGAATTGAATATTTAAAACTTATAGAACAACTTTATGAACAACATAAAGACTTATTTGTATTATTTAATTACCACTACATGTTAAACTATGACTCAACAGATAGTAGTAGTAGTTCTAATAATTCTAGTAATAGTATAAATCTAGAAGATATAAAAGTAACAAGTGATCAATCTGATGAAGAAAACACTTAAACAGATGAAGATGAAAATATAGATATCCCGGAACTTATGGAAATTGATCAAACAGATCAAGATCCTAAAGAAAAAAGAAAAATAAATTCAGATATTTTAAATGATGATTTTTTAAGATCTTTTAATAAATTACATGAACAACTTAATAATACTATAAGAATCTTTAGTAATTAAACAGATAATACTGAAAATATTGCTACTACAAATATAAAAACAGAAAATCTAGGAGAATCATCTAATCAACCTATACCACATAGGATAGATGATTTTAATAAAAGAAATGTTGCTCAATAAGGGATATATTTAGATTTTACAAATATTCTCATATCAGATTATGAAAAAACTATAGATGATTGGGCACAATCAATGACTATTATTGTAAACAACAATAATTAGACAAAAGAAAAAATTTTAAATTATTTTGTTGAAACATTTCAAGGAGATGTTTTACAATTTTTAAGAAGATGAGAAGATTCAAAAAAAGGTAAAGAACAAAAAGGACAGTTAATAAATCAGATTCAATCTCCCAAAGATGTATTAAAAGGTTTAACTAAAATTTTAAAAATAGAATTTTGTGGCTATGTTGATAAAAAAAGATTAGAATAGTATATCTAGTTATGTATTGTCAAAAATTAAATTGTGTGATATTAGATATTTAGAAAACTTTTCTAAAAAATTTCTTCATGAATATCAAAAATTAAAAAATGAAAATATAGAATTTTAGAGAAACCAATATTTTCATAAATTACCACCTCCATGGGATGAGATTTGTATAAAGAAATACGATTCTTACTTAAAAAAACATAATAATCTCTCAGGAATAGACGCTGAAACTATAGATTCTATAGAAAATAGAATAAATTTTGCAAAAGAAAGAATAATTACACATTGTTTACAAACTAAAGTTGCTAAACAAGTTAAGCATAAATTAAGTAGTTAATATTGTACAAAAATATTAAAAAATGAATGGTAATTCTGATGTAAACTAGTATATCCTAATAATTATAGAAAATATAAAAGAAATAATAAAAAATATAAGTTTATTAAATGGAAACCATGGAATAAAAACAAGAAAAACTTTAATAAAAAGAAAAAAAAAATTCGTTAGGAAAAAGAATCCAAAAAACACTAAAAAACAAATATGTAAATATTTTATATGTGATGAAGAAGGGTTTATAACACCAAATTCTCCTAACAAAGGAAAAAGTGCTAGGAAAATGATTAAAACACTTGAAGAATAAAATTTAGAAATATGCTTTGAAGAGGAAATAAATCCTGAATAAATATCATATGAATTAATATCAGAAACAGAATCTAATACGGATGATGATGAATATATATTCATGCTCAATACAGGAAATAGTTCTAATAATCAATTAGAAGAAATTCTTAAAAATGAACAACAAGAAATAAAATTAAGAAATCTAATTGGAGAAGAAAAAAAAATTTCTGATAAAAAAAAAATCACATTTCTAAAGAAGTAATTTATAAAATATCAAAATTTAAAATTTGAACTCAAAGACATAAAGAAAAAAATAAGTGGTAATACAATTGCTAAAGATACAAGAGGAGAATTAACAGAAATCACATTATTCTCTAAAGAAAAAATTAAAAGGATTAAAAAGAAATACTTTCAAGTTAGATATATACATCTAGAAATTATAATGATAACTATAAGAGTGTTATTTAGAAAAGGTAATGATATACCAATAATAACAGTATTATTAGATAAAAGATTTGGAAATCCAGTAAAAGCACTTATTGGAGGAATTCAATCAAAGTTATATAATGGAGTAATAGGATTTAGAGTTAAACCAAATTACTTTATTTCCATTACAGATCCATTGATAGAAGAATGTTTATGTCTTAGAATTCAAACAAAAATTCTGAAATTAATAATTTGGCAAAAGATCTAGTAATAAGTTGGACTTCTATTAATGAAAGTACTAAAATATCATCTATATATAATGTACAAAACTTCTTATATTTACTAAAGATAGAATCCTAAAACAGATTCATAAATTACGAAAGAAGGTAAGGAAAGCAGAAGACGGTACTACAAAGAAATTTACAGAAGAAAATATGTGATAACCCTAGAAAGAAATTACATAGAAGACTTGAATACAAGACTTGAATGCCCTGGTTAGGCAACCCATTCCCCTTTTTATAGAATAATTTCTTAACAATATTTCATAAATTTTGAAGTCCGTTTTTTCAAATAAGCTTCACGTCCCATCTTTGTTGCTAAATATCTTCATTGAAATTAATACTTTTTGCCTAATTTTCTCATTTGAATTAATGTTTTTTGTTTAATTTATTCTTTAAAATTAATGCCTTTATGAATGCTTTCACTCTGGCATTATTCTTTGTCGTTTATGAATGCGGTGGTTTCCATATGTCCATCTATTCTCCCTGAATATTATCAAGATTCATTTTTTCAATTTCATCCAAATTTAATGAATCATTAGATATTCGAGGTGAATTCTAATTTTCCCATGTATTCTTGATATCTTCAGCAATATTTTATGGAAAATCATCATTTTCCATATTAGCTATATTTTTTAATTGTTGAATAACTTGTTCATTTGGCTCATCATGCGTATTGCTAAAGCCATAATCATATGCAAAAAAAATTTTTCCATCGGTCCAAAAACGATATGTTGTTTTCGTCAAAAGGTCATTAGTTTTGACCATCAGATCAATTTCGGCTTGGATTTGATAATAAGTATGATTATTATAGTACTTGCAAATGTATTTTTTTCAAGTACTCATTGTCTTCATTTGCTGCTAAGAGTAAAGGTCCTCCAAGCACAACTTTTTAAAATTCTATATTTGATATGGCTGATAAAATTTTTCTTTTTCAGCTATACCAATTAGGCCACTGATATCAATATGATAGTACTTTACATAATTATTTTTATTAGTTTTTTGTATTATCATAGATTTTATAAATGCTAAAAAATCTTTTATTAAATGAAAATAAAAATTTTGAACTGTGAGTTCTTTAACAAAACCCAATTCAATACTTCTTATATCAAATGATTCATAATCAAGTCTAAATTTTATAGCAAGAAATTTTTCTCCCAAAATATTTGTAAAAACAAAGGATTGATAAAAATATTCAGAAAAATATTTTTAAAGTAGATCCAACTGGTTGCAGATAATCCTGTTTATTTTTACAAATATTTCTATCGGTAAAGTAAATTGAGCTTTATTATAAATACATAATCTAAATAGTTTATCGAGAATTGGGTTATTAGTCCATATATTTTAAAAATATTGAATTGTATCAAAAAAATTGTTTATCTCCTTAATATGTAAATAACCTATTTCAAAATCATCCCAATCACGATATAAAATAGATTTTAATAATAAATCATGACTTTCTTGTAATTGTTTTTTCAACTAAAAATTGTGAAAGCTTAATAAGAGCTCTCCTGAAATTAATTCTTTGTTCAGTAATAAGGATTTTCCATATTTCATTAATAATATTGTATATTTCTGGTGGTAAACTTGGATTATAAAAATATTTTACCTCACTCATTTGTTGTGTTTTCAAAAAAAAATATTTCACACAAAATTTTTTTGCTTTTTGAATCACTTCTGCATAACTGGCTTGGTATGCAGAATTTGGATCTTGTGACCAAGGTAAATAATTTACCTATGGCGTAAAAGTCTGAGTTAGGACTGATTGTCCTGCCAATGGGTATAGAACATAATATCATTGATTAGGATAAAATGGTGCTTGGGAAGGTATTCTTATAAAACTAGGATAAAAATTTCTTGGATTGAAATCATTTCGCTTTTTACGAACAGTTGTCTATTCACCAACTTTTTCTAAAGGTTGTTTACCTTTGTCCATAAGGCCTGCTAAGATAATCAGCAATAATATTGTTAGTACCTTTAACATATAAAACTTCAAAATTAAAAGTACATAATTCATTATACCATCTAATTTTTCTTGATATTGTTTCTAAACTTTTATTAGTAAGAAAATGTTTTACAGCTTGATTATCAGTTTTTTATAATAAAATTTTCAGGTGCTAAATAGATAAAAAAGTTTTTTATTCCTTTCTTTATAGCTAATAATTTTTTTTCAAATATAGCATAATTAATTTCACATGGCTTAAAATTTTTTGAACTATATCCACATACTAATTTTTCATTATTCATAGTTTTAGCTTTTAAAATACACCCCCAATGATTTTGTGATGCATTTGTTTCTAAGATCAATTTATCACATTGTTTGAATAAATAAACTTTTGAAATCTGATTTATTTTAAATTTTAACTTTTTTATAATTTCTGAATCTGTTTTAAACTAACTAAAAGGTTGCCTTTTTTTTTTTTTTTTTTTTTTCATATAGCATAATTTTAACTAATAATTCTTTTTCAAATATAGCATAATTAATTTCATTTGGCTTAAATTTTCATGAACTATATCCACATACTAATTTTTCATTATTCTTAGTTTTAGCTTTTAAAATACATCCCCAATGATTTTGTGATGCATCTGTTTCTAAAATCAATTTATCACATTGTTTGAGTAAATAAACTTTAGAAATCTGAGTTATTTCAGATTTTAATTTTCTTATAATTTCTGAATCTGTTTTAAACTAACTAAAAAGTTTGTCTTTTTTTAATTTTTCATATAGCATTCCTATATTTTCTGACAAGTTTGGAAAGAAATTTATACCATAATTTATTATTCCCAAAAATTGTTAAAGTTGTTTTTTATCTTCAATTCTTTCAGAAAATTCTTTTATTTTAACTATAATATGATCTTGTAGTTGAAGACCATCTGTAGATAACTTTAATCCTAAAAATTCAATTTTTGTTTTTTCTAACTTTATTTTCTCAGGACTTAATATAATTACATGTTTTATGAATTCTTGTGAAATAATATTTAAATGTTTTCTATGTAGATCTAATGTTTCTAAAAATACTAAAATATCATCTATATATACTATACAAAGCTTCTTATATTTACTAAAAATAGAATTCATCCATCTTTGAAATATTTGTGGTGCATTACATAATCCAAATGGCAATACCTTCCATTGATATTGTCCATTAGGTGCACTAAAAGCTGTTAAAGGTCTAGATTTTTCAGTTAGCATTATTTGCCAAAAATCGGATTTACAGTCGAACTTACTAAAATATTTGGCATGTTTTGACTGATTAATTAAAACATCCTTTCTTGGAATAAAATATTCATCAAAAATAATATTTTGATTTAATATTTTATAATTAATTACCATCCTAGCTTTTCCTTTTTTTATTTCTGCATGTTTTCTAACCATAAAAGTTGGGCTAGAATGTGAACTATTAGTTTATTCTATTAATCATTTTCCTAATAATTCTTTAATTTGAACATCAAATTCATCTATATTTTGTTTAGTATAGATCATAAATTTTACTCTAATAATTTTATTGGGATTGTCGAAACGTTTATTTTTCAAAAAACAAACAAGTCTCGAACAATATTTAAAAATTATAGAAAATTGGAAAAATGGGAGTCGCCACCAATCTTTTATTCGATGTGATTGGATCACCGTAAAACATTTAAAATCCGTTTGGAAAAAATTTTAGTCTTCAAAATCCAGAAAATGGGTCTGGGAGTCGGTTATGTGAAAGGAAGGATTAGCACCCTCACACGCCCAAAATTGGTACCACATTGATTATTTTAAGGCCTTGTTTGTAAAATTTTGAAAACTCGAATAAATTTTAAAAGTATGATCCTTTAATGCATAAATCATGTTTTAAAAGAAATCGATTTTTGTTTGGGAGTCTTGCTATTTCGAGGTGATCGAGAAAGAAAGTCACGTCCAATGAGTTAAGACATAATGTTTCGAGATCCGGAAATAACAAGCTTTTATTTGTGTTAAACTTTTAAACCTTGGAAAAGGGTATTCAATTATCCCAATTTGAAGAAAAGTCTCGCCTAGTAAGTTAAGGTACAAATTTTCAAAACCAAAGATAAATAAACATTGCCTCGATTTAAGGGTATTTGATTATCCTGATTTGAAGAAAAATCGCGCCTAGTAAGTTGAGGCACAAATTTTTAAAACTAGAGATAAAGAAACATTGCCTCGATTTAAGGGTATTCGATTATCCCAGTTTGAAGAAAAATCGTGCCTAGTAAGTTAAGGCACAAATTTTTAAAACTCGAGATAAAGGAATATTGCCTCGATTTTAAAGGTTTATAAAAATAATTTTGAAAATAAATGTGTGAATTAAATATGAATAGGCAGTTTATAGCAACAAATAAGACGAAACAAAATAATTAAGCAGATAAATAAATACATAAAGTCAATAGAATATAAGATACAAAAGAGAGGAATAATTAAATTCTATGTATGAATATTGAAGAGAGAAGAAAAAATAAGACAAACGGGGTTTAAAACGAGGTTTTAGAGACTTCGAGATGAAAACATAATTTTTTAGGAAATTGGGGATCAAAATCGAAGTTGTTGGAAAATTTAAGGTTGAAAGTGTGATTTTTTGGAAATCGAGGGCAAAATGGTAATTTTAAACGTCTAAGGGCAAAATTGTAATTTTAGATGTTCGGGGACAAAATGGTAATTTTGGATGCTCAGGGGTAAAATGGTAATTTTGGATGCTTAAGGGTAAAATGGTAATTTTTAGAAAGTTCGGAATAAAAAATGCAATTTTTAGAAGTTCGGGGGTAAAATGGTAATTTTTGAAAGTTCGGGAGTAAAAATGTAATTTTTGGAAAGTTTGGGGTCAAAAATACAATTTTTGGATATCTTGAGGTAAAATAGTAATTTTAGAAAGTTTAGGGTCAAAAATGTAATTTTTGGACATTCGAGAGTAAAATGATAATTTTGGATGTTCGAGGGTAAAAATATAATTTTTGAGAAATTTAGGGTCAAAATGTGATTTATGGTAGTTTAGGGGTCAAAATATAATTTTTGAAAAGTTTGAGGGTCAAAATATAATTTTTGGAAAGTTCAAGGGTCAAAATATGATTTTTGGACAATTCAGGGACCTTCTAGGCAATAAAACCTAAAAGATGAGACACGTGGTAACTTTTCAGGCATTCTGGAGTCATAGGACCAATTTGAAAATCTTTTAAAGTCTCTGGGCAAATTTAAAATAAAACAAAACTTGATTTAAGTACGAAATTAAAATAAATCAAAAATAGAAAGGACCATTTGCATAAATAACCTAAAAATTAACACGTGGCAGCTTCCTGGACTTTCAAAAAGGTTAAAGGATTCAATTGAATAAGGAATGAAATTAATAGGCGAATTTACAATTAATTAAAAGTTTAAAAAGGATGAGATTGTAAATTTTAAAAAAGTGGAAGGACTGAAGTTACAAATAACCCAATTGTTGAAAACACGCGGATCCTCTAGAGCGGTCGGGTCAAATTTGGATCATGCTCAAAACGACGTCGTTTTGGGGCTTAAGAGCCTAGACCAAAACGATATATTCCATTTCAAGGCTTTTTTTTTTTTTTTCATTTTCCTTTCTTTTCTTTCCAAAAAACCTCAAAATCCTCGCAAAAAGCTCTCCCCTCTCTCCATGGCCAGTCCGGCACCGGCCACCACTCCACCAAAGCCCCGTTGTATATGCATCGTCGGCCGTCGTGCGTGGTCGCCACACATCACCGTCCGCGGTGGCAGGAAGGTAAAATTTTTTTTTAACTCTTTTTTCTTTAAAAACATAGATCTACTCATAGATCTACCTGGGAACAAGCATATTTTCAAAAACTCTGATTTTTATCAACATTCTTATGTACGATTTTTAAAGATCTGTTTGTTTCCCCCTTTTTTTATTTTTTGCTTGGACCTTTTTTTAGATCTAAAATATATTTTGAAGTTTTTTTTTAAATCTGTTTTGGTATGTAGTTGCTCATGTTCTTTTTGTTTCCCTTTTTTTTAAAAACATCAAAATCCGATTTATTGTTCGTTTTCCATTCTGTTTTGATTTCTTTGACAAGCTTTCCAGGTACCAAAACACCTCACGTGTGTAGATGGATCGGAGAATCTCCGTTCGTGACTACGACGACAACGGTCCGGACCGAGGTGAGACTCTTGAATTCCCTCTTTTATTATTTATTTATTACCATCAATTAAATGCTTTAAAATATGCTAACAAATAACAGTAATGATACAATGAATGATACTTTAATATATAAACAGAATATAAAAAGTTTAGACATCTTAAATAATAAGTAAGCAGTAAATACAGGAATTCGAATGGTATACCTTTGCTGATATCGAATGTGAAAATGCTTGGTGGTATGCCCTTTGTTTGATTTCAAATATGAATTGTTTCGTAACTTTTTTCTTTGTATTGATTTCAAATATTCAACCCCAAAAGATCAGTACCCCTTACACATGAAACTATTTCGACCTTTATAGCCTTATTCTACAATGATTTTCTTTTGTTTTATGTGCGTCTTTTCTTTGCAGGTACAGTGACGATGGTGGTTGTGGCAGATGGGCGGTGGTGCCACTAGTGGTGTGCTGACGTGGCAGTTCCTGATTGGTTGGGGATGGAGTCAATAAGTGTAAGTTGGGGCGACAGCAGTAAGTTGTCTGCTTTGGGGTTTGACTTTTCTGTTCCTGGTTTAGTTTGGGTCATTTGGGCTTGTTTGTACTTGGGCCATGAATTTGGGTTCGTTTGGGCTTGTAAATGGACTTTAACTTGTACTTGGGACATTTTTTAATTAAATTCAAATTTAAAATAAATTTAAACTAAAAGTTAATTTAAATTTATAATAAATTTAAACTTAAAATAAATTAAAATTTAAAAATTTGGGCTTGGTTTTGTTTAAGTACTAGGCACGGTCAAAGTTAGGCTCCAATAGGGATTTTCCAATTTAATCTCACAATATCTATGATTATTTTACCATAATTTTAATGGTTCTTCACTAAAATTATTTTTTAGTATTTTAAATAACCAATGATTTGTTTCAATTGATTTATTTGTTCTTCTTTTATTGGTGGTGAGAAATTTTTATCACACACAAATTTATGATTTTCTACTAATGGTATTTCTATAGAAGTTTTTTCTATCGATAACATAATTATATTTTTATCAATAGCAAATGGTAAATGTTGATATATGAAATTATTTCCTACTAATATATCTCCATGCATTGCAGGAAAACATAATAATTTTGGTATTACAAATCTTACATTATTTATGTAGACTGGTATATTATTAGCTTTATATTGAATTATGGTTTCATTACCATCAATTCCTATAGCTCTAATTGGATGTTTCATGGGTTCCCATTTTTTTACAGGTATTGCATTTTTTCTGCAACTACTGGTGGTAGCTCTAGTATCAAGTAAAGCATGTAAAGAATATGTTTTATATTCTCTGAATTGAAATGTAACTTGAATATATATATAATATTTTCTAGATTGAAAATTTAAAAATGTAATAACATCACTTTTTCTAATTTTCATTTGTTGAAATATTATTGAAGATTGTATTTCTTCCATTCTAGTATTTCTAGAATTATCAAAATTTATGCTTGGTTCAGTAGGAAATATAGGAATATGAACTGTTTTCATTCCAATAGGCGTTGAAGATATAGAACCTAAATTTTCTTTTTCATCCTTTGTTTGAGCATTTGAGGGTAAAACTAAATTATTATTGGTGTCAGTAATTGTATTATTTTTAAAATATAATTTATCTTCAGATGACATATATTTTATAGTACATACTAGTTTAGATGTACTGGGACTATTAATTTTTCCTATTATCCAATCTTTTGGTACAGATAGATCACTTAAATGTAATAATTTTGGTTGTGTTTCTGTAGTAAATTTATTAGGTTCAAAAAGTTCAATAATTTTATTATTGACTTCTTTTATTTCTACTTCTGCTGAATTAGTATATTCATTAATAGAAGTCCAACTTATTATTAGATCTTTTGCCAAATTATTAATTCAGAATTTTTTGTCTGAATTCTAAAACATAAACATTCTTCTATCAAAGAATTTGTAATGGAAATAAAGTAATTTGGTTTAACTTTAAATCTTATTACTCCATAAAGTAAATTTGATTGAATTCCTCCAATATGTGCTTTTACTGGATTTTCAAATCTTTTATCTAATAATACTGCTATTATTAGTATATCATGACTTTTTCTAAATAATGTTCTTATAGTTATCATTTTATTTCCTAGATGTATATATCTAACTTGAGGGTATTTCTTTTTAATCCTCCTAATTTTTTCTTTAGAGAATAATAGGATTTCTGTTAATCTTCTTATTGTATCTTTAGCAACTGTATTACCACTTATTTTTTCTATATGTCTTTGAGTCCAAATTTTAAATTTTGATATTTTATAAGTTTCTTCTTTAGAAATGTGATTTTTATTTATTTTTTAAATCATTTCATCAAAAAAATCTTTTTCTTCTCCAATTAGATTTCCTAATTTTATATCTTGTTATTCATTTTTAGGAATTTCTTCTAATTGATTATTAGAACTATTTCCTGTATTAAGCATGAGTATATATTCTTCATCATCAGTATCAGATTCTGTTTCTGATATTAATTCATATAATATTTTTTCAAGATTTATTTCCTCTTCAAAGCATATTTCTAAATCTTCTTCTTCAAGTGTTTTAATCATTTTCCTAGCACTTTTTCCTTTGTTAGGACAAATTGGTGCTATATGCCCTTCTTCATCACATATAAAATATTTACATATATTTTTTTAGTGTTTTTAGGATTCTTTTTCCTAACTAATTTTCTTTTCTTTTTATTAAAGTTTTTATTGTTTTTATTCCATGGTTTCCATTTAATAAACTTATAATTTTTATTCTTTCTTTTATATTTTCTATAATTATTAGAACGTACTGGTTTACATCCGAATTCTCATTCATTTTCTAATATTTTTGTATGACTGCTTAATTTATGCTTAACTTGTTTAGCAACTTTAATTTGTAAACAATGTGTAGTTATTCTTTCTTTTGCAAAATTTATTCTATTTATTATAGAATTTATAATCTCAGCGTCTATTCCTGAGAGCTTACTATGTGTTTCTAAATAAGAATCATATTTTTTTATACAAATCTCATCCGATGGATGTGGTAATTTATGAAAATATTGGTTTTTCCAAAATTCTATATTTTCATTTTTTAATTTTTGATATTCATGAAGAATTTTTTAGAAAAGTTTTCTAAATATCTAATATCACACAATTTAATTTTTGACAATACATAACTAGATATACTATTCTGATTTTTTTTTTTTATCAACATAGCTAGAAAATTCTATTTTTTAAAATTTGAGTTAAACCTTTTAATACATCTTTAGGATATTAAATCTGATTGAGTAACTGCCCTTTTTGTTCTTTACCTTTTTTTTATTCTTCCCTTCTTAAAAATTGAATATGTAATTGATATGGGAATATTTTTTTTTCTATTACCAATTACAAGAAAACGGAAGAAGGTAAGGAAAGCGGAAGATGATACTACAAAGAAATTTACAGAAGAAAGTACCTAGAAAGAAATTACATAGAAGACTTGGATACAAGACTTGAATGCCCCGATTAGGCAACCCATTCCCTTTTTTATAGGATAATTTCTTAACAATATTTCATAAATTTTGAAGTCTGCTTCTTCGGATAAGCTTCACATCCCATCCTTGTTGCTAAATATCTTCCTTGAAATTAATGTTTTTTGCCTAATTTCCTCATTGGAATTAATGTTTTTGGCCTAATTTCTTCTTTAAAATTAATGCCTTTATGATTGCTTTCCGTCTGACATTATTCTTTGTCGTTTATGAATGCGGTGGTTTCCACATGTCCATCTATTCTCTCTGAATGTTATCAAGATTCATTTCTTCAATTTCATCCAGATTTAATGAATCATTGGATATTCGAGGTGAATTCTAATTTTCTCATGTGTTCTTGATATCTTCAGTAATATTTGATGGAAAATCATCATTTTCCATATTAGCTATCTTTTTTAATAGCTGAATAACTTGCTCATCTGGCTTTTCTTGCATATTGCCAAAGCCATAATCATATGCAAAAATTCTTTTTCCATCGATCCAAAAACGATATGTTGTTTTCATCAAAAGATCATTAGCTTTAACCATCAGATCAATTCCGGCTTAGATTTGATAATAAGTAGGATTATTATAACACTTGTCAATGTATTTTTTCAAGTACTCCTTGTCTTCATTTGCTGCTGAGAGTAAAGGTCCTCCAAGCACAACTTTAAAATCACATATTTGATGTGGTTGATAAAATTTTATTTTATTAATATTTTAAATATTATAGTATTCTAAATACTAGTTTGCTAAGGTTATGGTGCAAATTTCCCCTTTTTTTTCCTTTTAAACTCAAATCTCACTAATTTATTATCTTCCTTCAATCAATGACGGAAAATTGATGTGGAATTTTTATTGGTTTAATATTAAATTTAGTTTTTCAATGTTTACATATTTTATTAATTTGACTTTAAATTTTTTTTGTTGTATTGTTTTCACCGTTGGTGATATTGGGTTGCATATAAACCTGTCTGTAGGCATATATACGAGCCTTGATGGTTTTCCTTGGCAAAAATTTCAGCTCAAATAATCTCTAAATTCGGTCTAGATGTTAGACTTGAATTCGAAAGATTACACCGAAAATGACCTAGTAACGATTAGAGTTTTGAACACATAAGTTTATGTGGAACTTACTAGTTCATCTAAAAAAGTATAAAAAATATTAAATTTATTTAAAAAAGTATAAAAAAATAAAAATAAAAATAAAAATTAATCTTTAAAAAATTAATTAATTGCTAGCATAACATACATGTGGACATCCATGTGGATGCCACGTCAGCAAAGTAAATAAATGTTAATTTGTTTTCATTCATTTTGAGTGATTTGACAAACAACGTAAGTTGAAGGGTTAAATAAAATATTTTTCCAATTGAATTTTTTTTTTTTTTTTGGTGAATTATAAAAGGAAAGCAAAGCTCTAATAAGAACGTGACTAACGCGACTCGAGCTCAAACCACAGCTGAAACCTTTAATCATCAGGTCAATTCCTAGGATTCAAAAGATTTTAAATGAGTACGAAGAGAATTAAGAATGGAAAATTTATTATGAAAGTAAGGACTTTTTAACAGCTTAAACTAAAATGAAGGTTACTGTTACCCAACCAATACTGATTAAATTAAGTAAATTAAGGATTTAAATTAGTTGACTAAACAAACCAATAACACTCACATAATTTAAAGTTTGGTGACTAAGCATCAATCATAGACATTAATGTTCCCATTATGCCTGCTAACATAATATTATTAAAGAATTTTTTTGTTTTAAAAAGTAAGATATTATCTAAACTTTAACCACAACAAAGCATTACATTAAACAATTTTAAAACTTAAAAGAAACTTAAAAAAATAAAAAAATATTTAAAAGTTCATTTTTCTATAAAAAAATTATAAAATTTTACAAGATTATAAATAAAATAATAACCATTTTCTCTTTTTCTAAAATGAATATGATTTATTTAAATATTATTTTACGAGTAAAATATATATATATATATATATTTTAAAACCTACAAACAAAACTTCAACCGGCTTCGAACTTTCATTTTTGTTTTATTTTATAAATAATAATTTAGTTATTATATATTTGGTCATATTCTTTTGTCCTCGTCAAATATATTGAATGTTAGACATCGTCTTCACCTACAACTACAATCATTAATAATCCTTACCTCGAACTCATTGATTTTCACATCCTCCATCGTGATGCCATCAACTAGGAATTGATCGTGAAGCTACCGACATGGCCTTCTACCTAATGGTCTCCCATACTTCATCCTCCTTCATATCCCCAATTGTGTCCGTCTTCATGTTGTGGTATTTGACGGAATCTGAATACAGTGGTCAATGTTGAAATAAAAAGAGAGAATTGAATCTACTTAAGTTTTCTTCATGGTTTTCCCCTTAAATTGTTTTATTTATAAAATTATAATTTTAATAAATAAATTTCATGTTAGAAAATAGAAAAATGGGTATTCGTTTATTTTAAATATTTTATAATTTTATATGTATTTTTATAAAATCTTATGTATTTTTATCTAAAAATAAACTTTTAAATATAAATATACATATTATTTTTTTAAAAGTTTTATTATTTTATTATTTTTGAATTTTTAAGAATTAAAATTAAATCAATAAAATGTATAAAATTGATGGTTAAATATGTTGAATTTTTTAAATTAAGAACAAATCGATAGAATCTGTAAACATTGAAGAGCTAAATTTATTATTATGTCAGTAAAAAAAAGGCTTACTATGGTGAATTAATAGATGAGTGACCAAAATATTAAATTTCAATAACATTAATAATAATAAAAATAAAAATAAAAACAAAACTTGAGTGACCAAAATAAAAACATGCTAATAATTGAGTGACTATTCGTTTAATACTTTACTTTACTCTAAACTAATAAGTGAAACCTACGCAGCGCAAATAGAGGTGATCATGAACCTGACCCGACCCTCAACAAAATTTTAGGTTCAACCCGACTCAGCCCGAGAAATGTGTTTAAAATTTTGCGCAAGCTCGACTTAAATAAAAATGTTAAAACTCGAGCCCGGCTCGGCTCGACCAACTCGTATTAATTTTTTATATTATTATTTTTATATAAAACAAATCTAAAAATATAATACACCAAATATACTAAAAACATTAAAATAAATGCTCCTAATAAATTGAAAATAAATTAAAAAATTATACTTAAATAACACTAATAGAAGTGCAACTTAGCAAGAAAATGTCTCTCAAACAGTAACAAAATTAACAATAAAACAAGAGTTATACAATATTCAAATAATAACAAAAAAATATTAACGAAATGACAAAAAAACAACAATAGTTTTTTTTTTAAAATCAATTCGAGTTGGGGCCCAGGTAAAAAACTTACTCGAGGCCCGTCCCATTTAAAAAACAAGTCTAATTTTTTTGTCCAAACTTATTTTTCGAACATATATTTTTATTCAACCTCTTTAATTTTTCGAACAAATCTTTAAATTAAACCGAATAACTCAATCCATGATAAAATCTAATAGCAACATGTCAACCAACGTGTTCTTCGAAAAAAATGAACTTAATCATTACTTTACAACGTTGTCCTAAAATTAATAAAAGCTTATTTTGTGATAACTTTTACTTTTTATTACTCTAAATTCAAGGTTAGGTCTTTCTTAATTAGCCTTTATTACACGTATCAAAGTCGGCGAGATTTTTTTTGTATTAATTGAAACTCTAAATAAACCTATAGAATAACTATTTTGTTTTATTTTTGAAAAATTGCAAACAAATTTTGTAAAGACTAAAAATATGTGTATTAGAATTTCATTTGATGGCTTGATGGTTAATAGTGTTTACTATCTTAAGTATGGTCTGGATTTGAGTCGTATTAATCGCGCTAGTTGTTCGGGCTTTGTCCTATTGTTATAATTCATCAAAAACAATATGAGTATTACTAATATTATTATATTTTGTTAATTATTAAAACTAAATTAATGATATTTCATAAAATAATAATTTATAAAAATTGCAAACAGATCTTATCATCATGAATGTAAAATAATTATTTTTATAAATTTTATTTTATACATAGGACCAAAAAACACATGCACCAAATTAAAAATAATGTCAAACATTAGGTACCAACTAATATATGAAGACATTACGAAAAGGTATAATTTTAATTATATTAAATAAGTGTAATCTAAATATATTTTATATTTTAAAATTTATGTAGATAATTCAAAACTAAACTTTAACGATTATAATAAGTTATGCAAAATATGAGATAAATTGACATAAATAAAAATACAATATGATGGAATTAGAAATGATATGGTGTTCAATATCCATTTAAATAACATGATTTAATATTAAAATTAAAACAATTAAGTGATAAATTTGTTTTAAATTTTTAATTACTAAGGTAAATTATTTAGTTAATTTAATATCAAATCGTTATGGATCATGAATACATAAATTTTTTCCTAAATTGAATCACAATAACAAAATTAAAGTGCAATATTAAATAATTCATACATGACATAATCATAACATACCATAAATAATTACAAAACAATAAAAATAAAATAAAATGAATACAACATAGTAAAATTAATAAAGTAAAAAAATGCATAAAAAATATATCTAAAACAATAAATTTATAATATTTTAAACCTATTAAAAAAACATAAAATAACAAAAATTTCTTATTTCCCTAAACTCTAAACCCTAAAAATAAAATACATCTATATTGCAACAATTTATTCACTTTCTCTGTAGCACGTTTGAAATTTTCTCCTCACCTTAATGCAATCAGAATGGAAAATTTTGCCTATAAATAACACCTTTCATGCTCCCAAGCTTCAAACAAATTACAATGTCTTGTTCAAGAATTGCCTCCTCTGTTTATCTTCTAACCCTTGCTTCCCTTCTCCAAACAGCTTTCGGACTCTTCCATAATTGTTCTGACACTGGAAGTTTCTCCGCTGGCGGTCCTTATGAAGCCAACTTAAAGCAGCTCATTGTGTACCTCTCCAATCAAACTCCTCCATCAGGGTTCGCGCAACGTGCCATAGGTCAAGGCCCAAACCAAGTGTATGGGCTGGCACTTTGCAGAGGCGATGTGAGTAGCGAAGACTGTAAAACCTGCGTTGTTAGCGCAGGCAATGAAATACGTAAACGCTGCCCCTACAACAAAGCTGCAATCTACTGGGAAGCTTCTTGTCTTATTAAGTATTCAAACATTAACTTCTTCGGCCAGATTGATAACCAAAACAAGTTTTACCTGTGGAACCCGAATACAGTATCCGAGGCATACAGTCGGCAGACCGAGGAATTGCTGAGTGCATTGGCTAATGAAGCTTCTGCAGATCCCAGATCACTTTACGCCAGTGGAGAGTTTGAGGTGTACGGGTCATCGAAAATTTATGGGTTGACTCAGTGCACCAGGGACCTTTCATTCTCTGACTGTAAGAAGTGTCTTGACGGCATAATCGCCGAGCTTCCCTTATGCTGTAATCGGTTAGCAGGAGGTAGAGTTTTTACTGGCAGCTGTTACTTCCAATATGAAAGTTTCCCTTTTGTTGAGGCTTAAACCTTCGACGACAAAAAATAGAAAAACTACACCATGAATAAATCAACTATTAGCACCGGAATACAAATAAAGTTGGTATGATTTTCACTCTTCGTCTTAGATTATTATTTGGATTTAAATTTAAAAATTTATCATTATTAAAAATTTTCTATCAAATTCACTGGTGTGACATTTTAAAATTAAAAAACAATCATTTGGTAGTGATAAAAATAATATTAAAAATATTTAGATTAATTAATGATATTGTAAAAATTGAAAGATAAAATTGTATAAAAAATAAAGTATAATATAAGGGCTAAAACTGAAGTTTTATCATTATTTTATAATATAAAAAAATTGGAGCAAGGCAAACCTAAAAGAAATAAAATGATAGGTAGCTGTCTTTAAGATCCTTAGGGCATCAAATCATATATAATTGCGTAATTTTTAATTAAAAAATTAATTATATTAATTATTTAGACTAATCAATAACATTATAAAATTATATGGATCAAATTATATTAAAAATTAAAGTGTGGCAGTTAAATTTCAAATTTATGCATAATAGAGGGGTCAAAACTGAAACTTAAACGTTTTTTAGAATTGAAAAAAAAGTTAAGCATCGGCATATACCTAAAAGAAATGGGAAGTAACATGTTTGTCTTTTAAGACTTTTAGGGCATTCAAATATATATAATATAACCACATAATGTTTTAATTGAAAATTTATGTATTAATTATTTGGATTAATTAATATGATTATAAAAATATAGGGATCAAATTATGTTAAAACTTAAAATATATAAATTAAATCTCAATTTTAAGCATATTAAAAGGATCAAGGTGAAATTTAGCCATTTGTGTAAAATGAAAAATAAAAGAAAAAGAAAGAGAGAGCCTCGTGTCAACAAAATATTGGAGGAACCAAAGGTTAAGGTTAAATTTAACTATTTTTATAAATTAAAAGAAAAGAAAAGAGAAGGTCCCAAAAAAAAAGAGAGAATTGATGAGAAAGCCACGTGTCAGTGATTGGAAAGGATCTTCCTTTCATATATATATATATAACTATATAGATTATCAGGGAGAAACAAAAAAAAAATTAGGAATAAAAGTTAAATGATAATTTGTACTATTAAAAAAAATATAATTTTATAATTTTAATAGATTATATTTTTATAATTTTTTAAAAATTAAATCAATTTTTTATATTTTTAAAAAGGATTAAAATATAATTTTATTTTTATTAATTTAAAATTTTAAAAATTTTAAAAAGATCATATGAATTTTTTTTTATTTTAAAGGGATCGAATCCTTACCAACCTCTGATTGTAGATTAAATCACGTGTAAACGTGAATCTTTGTGAACAAAATCTATATAAAGTGAATGATGTAAGCTCGAGTGAATATTCTTCAACCATATGGTGCTCTTCTATCAAAAATATAAAAGTATTTGATGTTGTACAGGAGCGAAGTTAAAAAATTGTTTTAGAAGTTAAAATTAAATTGTAACTTTAATAGTTTATATCTTTATAATTTTTAAAAGATTAAATTAAAATGTTATTATTTTAAAGGGAGATCAAAAATATAATTTTATTTTTACTAGTTTAAAATTTTAAATTTTCTAAACAACCCAAAAAAATAATTATTTTTAGAGACAACTAACCCTACCAACACCCCTAACCATGCACCTCACTCTACATATTTTATTTTCCTATGTGTTTCTTTTAATGGATTATATATATTATGATCTCCATTTAGTTCTCGAACCTCGTAACTATATACTTACTTAAGGAATATAACATTACCTAATTAATTTCATTCAAACCCACCATCCATAAAAGTATATTAATTAAACTAATACTCAGTCAACTTTTCCTGATGCTTACTTAAACCTTTGAGAAACAAAGCTATGCTTATTAATAAACAAACTTTTTTTTTTCTCAGCAAATGAAATTTATTAGAGAATAAAATTTTTTTTATGGAACCTCATGTGATGATCAAGGGTGTTCATCGTCTTAGGTATAACCTGAATTCGAATCGTGCAAATCGCGTTTATTGTTCGAACTTTGTTAACTCAAAAAAAAAAAAAAAAAAATCAAAAACCCAAAATAAAACAAAACGAAATGAAAAAAAAATATTTTGAACAATCAAAAGCAGTAACAATAATGCATTCAGATTAATGGCATTCTGAAAAAATCATTGACGAGAGGCCCAAAGAGCACACCATCCCCCATTTTGTTTTCGTCTAGGGGGCTTGAGACAGGGAAAAGGGAATTCTTCTTCCTCAATTTCTTTCTCATCAAAGGCCTTTACTTCCTCCCCAGATCCACCAAACTGGGATCTCTATGGCCACCACGTGGCTCTCTTCCTTGTACAAAAGGAGGTGAATCGCCCAAAACCATCAGCTCTCACTATGTTTACCACCAATAACAAGTAATATTTAATCTTAAAATTTGTTGTTATTATATGCTAAATCTTCTCAAATCCTCATTATGTGTATCCTAAAGGTGTTCAAGGACCATTTCTGAGGTGTTATTTCAATATCAATGTTATGGTAAATTCTTCTCCAACCCTTGAAACGAAAGAACACACTTAAATTCATCATTATTATGATAGCTAATTGAGCTAAAGCTTAAATAGAAAGTAAGTATAGTTATTTGTATGTGTATAGGTACACTGTATTATCAGGCTTTGGATTAACTACTAACATCATCGAACTTAGTTTGATTGTTGGTTTCCAGCGTCAGCGCAAAATGGATACGAGGGAAGTGCACCCAGTATAATATAGGAATAAAATCTGATTGATGGAATTTTGCAACAAAGTGAAGTTCAGCAGTGCTGGATTGTTCCTCTCTACACCAATTCATAATTATATACATAGTAAAGCATGCAGCAGTTATATATACATATATAGTACAAATAAAAGTTACGTGCAATTTAGGTATTTGTTTAAATAATCACTAATCATTATAATTGATTAATTCTTGACACGTGTCATTGCAATCTGCATGACTTAAGAACCCGATTTGATGCAACCACACATCAGTACATATCGATATCTATATCTATACATATAATGTTATTCCTTGTCCACTACACTCCTCTTGCATGATAGTTTTATGAATAAGTGCGTTTCAGCTTACCCCATTATTTACAGCATTATCTTAGTCTCACCAGCCCACCTTTGGAAATATTAATTCGTCAGTAAAAATCTGAATGGAAAATTTTGCCTATAAATAACACCTTTCATGCTCCCAAGCTTCAAACAAATTACAATGTCTTGTTCAAGAATTGCCTCCTCTGTTTATCTTCTGACCCTTGCTTCCCTTCTCCAAACAGCTTTTGGAGCTGAGCCTCTTTTCCATACTTGTTCAAACACTGGAAATTTCTCCGCCGGCGATCCTTATGAAGCCAACTTAAAGCAGCTCACTGAGTACCTCTCTAATCAAGCTCCTCCGTCGTGGTTCGGGCTCCGTTCCATAGGTCAAAACCCAAACCAAGCATATGGGCTCGCACTTTGCAGAGGCGATGTGGGGAGCGCAGATTGTAAAACCTGCGTTGTTGAAGCATGTAATGAAATACGTAAACGCTGCCCTTACAACAAAGGTGCAATCATCTGGTATGATTATTGTCTTCTCAAGTATTCAAACATGGAATTCTTCGGCAAGATTGATAACCAAATCACGATCTACATGTGGAACCCGAATAGAATAACCGAGTCATATGGTCGACAAGCCAAGGAACTGCTGAGCGCATTGGCTACTGAAGCTTCTGCATATCCTAAATCATTTTACGCCAGTGGAGAGATGGAGGTGTACGGAGCAGTGAAAATCTATGGGTTGACTCAGTGCACCAGGGACCTTTCAAGCTTTGACTGTAAGAAGTGTCTTGACGGCATAATCGAGCAGCTCCCCAGATGCTGTGATAAGAAAGAAGGTGGAAGAGTAATTGGTGCCAGCTGCAACTTCAGATTTGAGAGATACCGTTTTGTTAATACTTAAAACCATCTAGGGCAGAAAATGAAGAACTAAACCATGAAAACATCAAGTTCATATAACATATATATAGTTTAGATTTTCAGCACCAAAAAATAAATAAAGTTTCAAGTGAATTGAATCCAATGTATTGGATTGATGATCAAGATATTCACCGCTTTAAGTGTGGTTTGAATTCAAATCATGCTACTCGCATTGTTATTAAAATTTTACCTTTCTCTTGTAATTAATCAAAAATAATATTTAAATATAGAGTGAATGATGGCCTATAAACTTTTAAAATTTAAATGATTTTTTAAAATAATATTTTTTTATTCCTGTTAAATATTTAAAACAGATAAAGTTAAGTTTTAAACACACATAACAGTGTTTATTACTTTCATGAAAATGTAATATATCATAAATTTAAACACAAGATTCATAATAATTACTCTATCAACAACAATTTCTAAATAAAAATGATAAATTTCTAATCAATATTCAAGAAATTCAAGATTATAAATACAACCAATCTTAATTTCTTCAAAGATTTTTTATTAATCAACCTGTAAAAATTATTAGCCAATCACGATGTTAGGAATCTCATATAAAATAAATGTCCCAAAATCATTTAATAAATAAAACACTAAGCATAAAAATCATAATTGATCACATAAAAAAGCTAAAATCCTAATTTTCTAGAGATAAATCAATGAAGATGGAAAAGAAAAAAAAATTATTAAATAAAGTCGTGTGGTTTGGCCCTGTGGAATGGGTTAGCATGTGTGGCTCCTGCAGCTTGCTCTAACGCTCCGATTTTCGCTCGTTTTGCTCCCAAGTGCTCTAATAAGCTTTAAAACATGAATTTAAAGGATTAATGGTATAAAATTCACAATTTAACATCGAATAATCATCCAAAATCTCGTTAAGAATGAAGTTAAAAATATGTTATTTTTAGCACTTATCATTACTTTGCCCGAAAATAGTGGTAATTTATTCTCTAGGTATTAAATCTATTTTCCGGAATAACAATTCTATCGGTTTTTATTAAGAAGAGATTTTGCTTTCACACTAAAAGTAATAAAAACTATTTTTGGTTTTATGTTTGACTCGAATTGTTCGAGCCCACATTTGAAGCTGTTCATGGTATGATAATAGCGAAGAATGTTATTCGGTTGAAAGTGAGGAATGACAAGGATTTGTCTAGCCGAAAATTCATGTACGATTTCGGTAAAGGGTTTATTGTTATAAATATAACAAATCAAGTTGATTTTCAAAATTTTTATTTTTTACTGTGCAAAAAAACTGTTTTCAAACTAGATTTTTTCCAACATTATTGCTTCATGTTTGTGCCGTTTAAAATCTGAATCGTCAGGTGTTTGAGCGTGGGGGACACGTGTACACTACAGGAAAACAGGTTTTTAGCGGCGTTTTTTGGGGTCTATAGCGGTACTTATAAGCGCCACTAAAACATTTAGCGGCGCTTTTACAAGCGCCACAAAAAATGCCGCTAAAAATCGCGGCGCTTTTCCCACTAACGCCGTTAAAGACCATGATCTTTAGCGGCTTTCCACAAACGCCGCTAAAATTAACAGATTTTAACATCTCATTTTAATTCATATAGAACCCTAATTTTCAACATTTTTTTCTTATAAATTTAAATCCAACCAATAACTTCAAATCTAAATGTAAATGATATTATCACAAAAGAAATATATAATTTAAATTAATAAATAAATGAAAAATATTATACAAAAATAGTATTGTGTATATAATTATCACAAAAAAAAAAAAAAAAAGTCTAAGATGACGAATTCTGAGATTGATCACTATTTATTTCTTCCGAATTTAGAGGATTTTGAATAATACTTAGATCTCGGAATATTCTTCTAGGCATATTATCTGCAATACACGTAAAATAATTATAAAAAGCAACCAACTCTCAATAACTATTAAAAAATAGTTAATAGGAACCTAATAAACACTATAGAATCAAAATAAAAGTAAAAAGAAATACCTGAGATTGGAGAAGGATACAAAATGAACGTAGCTCGAGTAAAGCAAGTACAAAATTCTTCTCAAATTTCACGAGATACTTTTTAACTGTATATTCATAAAAAAATTCAGCAAAAAGCACAAACAATCCTAAAGATCAGCACAAAGCAAAACAATTCAGCAAGAATCCAACAATCCTTAACACCCAACCCATTAAAGACCAAAAAGAAAACTCAAAACAGTATCTACAAAATGAGACATAACAGGGAAACCTTGTTGATGTAAGTTGTCAACTTCATTAATGATGATGTTAAATTTATTAGAATCCACATTCGATATTTCATCCCTTGCATCTGCATCGCCAAAAATTCAAGTTAAAAAAAGCAATAATTTCTGTCTGACGCAACAATTACATTAATTGAACTTGATGATGTTTATTCACATGTAACATTATAAGTTTTAATTGTTTTCCTTACTCAAAAATACAAACCGACATTTAGTGGTGGTTTGTGTTGCGCTGTAGAGGTGAATCAGCAAAGAGGAGAAAGTGGTGGTGCAAAGCAGGTAAATTCACCAAAGCAGGAGGAGAGCTGAAGAAAGACAAGAGGAGTAGGATGGTTGTTGTGAAGGTTAGAGAGATTGAATGTAGAGAATAAGTGCATAAGGTTGCTAATGAAGAAGAACCCTCGTTACTTGAGGTATTTTAAAAATAGAGGAGATCTTATTGTCTGTTTATGATGACATGGCAGGTCGTTACCCAAGGTTTTCATCATGGAGTGCATTGGGGACGTATGTGTTGGGGTCCTTTGTTAATCCTTTTGTTCAGGTGGACTCTAAAAGAAGTTTTCACATTTAGAAGAAGTGATCATTCTGAAAAGCGGATGGTCTGACTATAGCAGCAGCTGGCTTAAAGTTGGATGTGTTCCTTCTACCGATGAATGGTGTCCACAGAAGGCTGAGCACCTGGTGGTGATCCGAAGGATAAGAGGTGGAGAAGCATCCGCGGACATCTTTATGATGTTATCTCTGAGTACCACATATCTAGCCTAGGTAATAGAAAAATTAACTGTGACTAGTCCAGGTTATGGACCATTCTATTTGGCACAAATGGTTGACAAATATGTGTGGAGAAACATGGATGAGGCTGAAAAATATGTGAGGTTGATGATACTGAGTCAACTCTTTACATGATTGGCTCGTAAAACCATTAATTCTTCGAAGTTGAATTAACTGCTTAAAATCTAGCCTAACTTATGAAAGATAAAAAGCAAGAGCAACTTTCGTTATATATTCATTTAAATAAGAAAAAGCAAATTCTAGAACTTGTAACATATTTGAAAATTGATTCAATCCGATAAAAGCGTAACATTTAACATAATAATAATAATAATAATCAAAATTTAACGTTTATAATTATTGCTGTGAGAGAATAAGCTGGCTACAACATATATTTCTTTCTTACAAAAACATACAACTGCAAAGCATTCCATCCTGAGAAAAAATTATAAAAGCATCGTCGATGCCAAGTTTAGATATAATGAATATATAAGAACGATTTTTATTGTTTTCCTTTTATTCATATCCTGTAACATCATTACACTTTCAACTTGTAAGCTTCCAATTCCTTTCAAACAAAAACTTTTTTCCATTTAATACCATATATTATGTAGTTACAATCTTTTGCCAAGTAGAATCTAGTGTTTAGGGTGTTCACTATCTCAAATGTAATCTGAATTCGAGTCACGTTAGGACTTTATCCTCATCTTATAATTTGCCCCAAAAAAAAAAAATTTTGACAAGTAATATCTCATGTTAAAAGTATTTCATTTGAAGTTAATCAGCATCATGTATCAAGCACTTAGAATTTTTTTTAAATATAAATTCCAACAGTCAATATTTAATAATTATCCATGTATCATGCACGTTTAACCAATCACTAATTATTATAATTAAGTAAATAATTCCTTACATAAACCATTGCAATTTGCATGACTTTAGAACCTAATAATGATGCAGAAAACACTTAAAAAGGATCTATATTGTAATTCTCACATCCCCCATGATAGTTTAAGTGCGTTTTCAGCCTAACCCATTACTTACAGCATTATCTTAGAGCCGCCTCTCAGCCGGCGTTTGAAAATTTCTCATTACCTTAATTAATTCATCAGTAAAAATAACTGAAAATGTCAGCCTCTTCAACCCTTAGCCTATCAACCTCCTCCGTCAAACCTGGATAATTTTTCACTATAAATAACACCTTTGCATGGCCCTAAGGTTTAAACAAATAAGCTACATTACATACAATGTCTTCTTCAAGTGTTGCCTCCTTTGTTTACCTATTAGCCCTTGCTTTCCTTGTCCAAACAGCTTTTGGAGCTGACCCTCTCTTCCACTTTTGTTCCAACTCTGGGAATTTCACTGCCTATGATCCTTATGAAGCCAACTTAAAGGAGCTCACTGGCTACCTCTCCAGTCAAGCCCCTCCCAAAGGGTTCGGCCTCGGTTCCATAGGTCAAAAGCCTAACCAAGCTTATGGCCTGGCACTTTGCAGAGGCGATGTGTCGACCCCGGATTGTAAAACCTGTGTTGTGGAAGCAGGCAGTGAAATACGAAAACGCTGTCCCTACAACAAAGGTGCAATCATCTGGTACGATAACTGTCTGTTCAAGTATTCAAACATGGAGTTCTTTGGCCAGATTGATAATCGAAACAGGTTCTACATGTGGAACTTGAACAACGTGAGTGAACCCCAGTCGTTCAATGCCAAGACCAAGGAGCTGCTGAGCGAGTTGGCTAACCAAGCTTATTCAAATCCCAAAATGTATGCCGTAGGAGAAACGGAGCTGTACGGATCGAAGAAACTTTACGGGTTGACTCAGTGCACCAGGGACCTTTCCAGCACTGAGTGTAAGGAGTGTCTTGATGGCATAATCGGGGAGCTTCCGAGCTGCTGTGACGGGAAAGAAGGAGGAAGAGTGGTTGGTGGCAGTTGTAACTTTAGATATGAAATTTACCCTTTTGTCAATGCTTAATTAAACCTTTAGTGTAACAAAAGTCAAAACTATATATGCCCTGCAATAAATAAAGTTAATCTAATCATATATTAGTATGGGAATGTATTATCGTAAATAAAAGAAACTATGATTTTGCTTTAGGAAAAAAAGATTTGTTTCAAAATTTTCCTACTTTATAATTATTCAGTGAATTAAAATGCCATCTTTTTTTACCATTGGTTTACGTAGGCATTAACCCTAAACATGATATCAAGCCTCATGCATTCAGTTGGCATTGGAGTTCATTTAAAAAAATATTTTTTTTTGCTAATTGAGTATTTTGATGTTATCGATGAATGAAAATACGGATTTCAACACACATTTTATTCTATTTAAGGATTGACAGGGGTTATAAATAATTTCATATTTTATATAAAAAACATAGGGATAGAGATAATACAGTTCAATCTCATTCCAATGAGGGTATTAAACAAAAACACTGCATTCAAATACAGACAAATAATTTAAACTAGTAATATAACTATTATACATATTCCTCGTTAACTTTCAAATAAGATAATTTTGGTTTATCAAATCTAAGTTTCAAGTCAAATTAATAGTTTATGTATCATATATAACGTTAATAAATTAGATAAGAATTAATTCATTTTTACAAATTTTGTATTATTTTTTAATTCAGGGCCATATAAAATTACACGTACCAATCTATATTTATATAGTATAGAGAAAGAATTTTAATTATTAGATCACAAAAATCTTTCAAAACATTGACGACAATCAAAACTTGAACACATGCAGATCTATACAATTAATGTAATGTTGTTTCTGGAAGATGACTTTTGTCATGAAGGTCTTAATCTGGAGACTTGTCAAATGGAACCCTCCATTACATGGAACTATGGAAGAGATGAATTGATATGTCAAAGGAAGTTGGTAGCTGTTAAACAATACAACAAAGATAGAAACTGAATGCTTGAAGTTTCATTTTCATTCAATCTTTTTCATGCTTGAGCTACGGTATTTACACAACAAGGAATGCTTCTGTTATCAACCATATATAATAACAGAACTAACTACATTAACTGGCTTAAGTGTATCTGTACAAGCCATTTTCCAGGATGATTCAAGAATCGAATGATGCTGTCTACGTCTACAAACATGCGTGTGGATACCGACGCCTGGTTCGTGCCCACCCTCCACAAATCCATTTGAATTGGAAGTAAAAATATGATCTTAAGTGCGGGCTAGGAATTGTGTCAGCCTTGTATTCAAGGTGGTGCTTATTCTAAAAACGCACTCATCGGAGTATATTTTTCAATTCCGCCCAATAAATCTACTCAGTTTTATATAAATTCATCATGAAGATCATTATTGACAATCGATTTACTGTCACTTGATGAAAATTACGTTTCAAAGAGGTGTTCGTGACTTGTTCATTCCGATCGTTACACCTACAATAGCCCCTATTTGCAGGCCGGCAATCAAGCAACAAGCACATGTATTGCTTGTAACCCGAATTTTGACTCAGTGGCATTCAGTCACATGATTGGAATCCTCAAGAAATCAATCTTAATTTGATAAACAACACAAGGAAAAAACAAATCGACATATTATAATAATTTATGAAAATTTATTTGATACATTAATGGTGGAGGTTTTTAATTTCACAAATAAAATTAAGAAAAAGCTGCACGTTCTTAATTAATATTTGAAAAAAAAAAAAAAAAAAAACATAGGACAGTTTTTAACCCAGAGTTAAAAAGAAAGCTCCACCAATTACATATCAAATTGAAAAGATTGAATCTTACATATTACATCAAAAGTTCCAGATTTGGTTGAAAAGTTTGAGGACTATCGAAAGTAAAACACATGCAAATCCAGTTGTAATGTTTGACTCTTCAATTGTTTCCAGAAATTGACATTGTTGTCGAAAGTCGAATGCAGGATTTATGATCAGTGGGCAAAAAGTTTATTTAAAAATAAATTCGAACAGAATTAACGTAGTACAACAATTTTGCATGGCTATAAGATTAACTATTCTTGACAATTATAGCTTGAACACTCTTTTTTATGAATTATACAGCTTAGACTATTAATATCAACTAAAGGTGTTTAATAGTCAGATCAATTGAAAACGAATTCGGGCTCAAACTTATTTATGATACCAGTACCATACAGAGTTATTTTGAGCGGCCGATTCAAAAGTATAAGTTGAAATTTTTGTCCAAACCAATTTGTATTTAAAAAATATATATTTTACTTGATTAATTAGAAATTTAGGAGAATGATAAGGTCTCTTATCCTATTTGCAATGAAAATATGAATGAAGAAACAAAGCTATATATTGATTAAGATGCATTTGTTTTATTCTTGTTTTTGTTTTTTTTTGTTAAATCATGCAACCAAACAAAAATAATGGATAAAAAATGAGTGTTGGGTTCTTTTGATGTTTGATAACAGAAAAAAGTACCTCACAATTGAATGCTTCTGAACCCACCAATGAAGCCTACCACTCAATGCCAAACTCCTATAATGCCACTTATCCAACACTTAAAAACCATAGCCCATGAATTTCGTGTGTTGTCAGAGTATTCACCACCTCAAGTGTGACATGAATTCAAATTGTGCTAGTCACATCGTTATTAGAGCTTTGTCCTTCTTTTATAATTCATAAAAAAAAATCATAGTCTATGTTATGTTTCCTCTTTTCTTGCTTTTTTTTTTTTTTTAAGATTTAGTTTGGATGGGTGGTAAGTTTATTTCTGGTGAAGTTAAAAAATAGTAGTGACATTGAGATTAGTTACTATAGCGATGAGATTGAATACTGTAACAATGAGATTAGAAATAGCGGTGGGGTGTATGTTTGGATTCAAATGCAACTATAGAGGTGAGGTGAGAATAAAAAATAACTATAAAAGACATTATATTAGGAATGATATATAAATAGTTAATATATATATATATATATATATATATTAAATAATAAAAATAAAAAATAATTTTGAAATAAGAATTAAAATTTATTAAAAATTAAATTATTTAAAAATAATTTAAAACTATTGACAAAAAGGGGTAAAAGAATAATTTCATTATTCATTGGAGGTAAGATTTGGCAACTGGACCCTTCCCCCTCCAGTTGAAAATCAAGGGTCCAGTAAGAAATAATCCCACTGGTGATGCTATCCAAGCAGACACTGTAAACATAATCTAGGGCGTTTAAAGCAACCTAAACCCACAAAAGCAAACCCCACCCAATTGAAAAATGGAGATTCTCAATTCACCTGGTTTCGCTTTTTAATAAAATATTAAATCACTTATCATCTTTAAAACTTTCACGTTATACTTTTGTTATCTAATTAATTAATTTAACTAATGCTTAGTTCAGATGGTAATGGTTTTTTCTATCCTAATCAGTGATTGAGGATTCGATTCTCGCCTTAAAATATGGAGTAACTTTAAAACTCATGACTAGCATCTATCCCTTTAATGAGACACAAGGGATTAATTTCTAAGCTCGTTCTAATAAATACCTTAAAAATAATTTAACAAAAATAGATAAAAATATAATTAAATAATTAAGTGACGATTTATAAAATAATTAAATGACTGCTAATATAATTAGTCTATTATATAGATAGATAGATTATGCATTATTGATAATAGATACATTATGGATACAAATAAAATAATTCTTTGTCCTAACAAAACATATGGATGGTTATGTTGTACAATTATAATAAAATATATTATAATTCGACTCGAAATTCGATCTGAAATACCGATGATTTAGGTAATTCCAAACACTTCATTTGGGGGATTTCTATTCTATTTTCTGAACTAAGACACCATTTCCCTCTCCATCTTGGCTTCCGTTGATATTGTGTATCAACAATGGTGTGGTGAACGTGGACAAATTTACTCGGGTAAAGTTTCAAGTTAAAACCTATATGGTAAATAACACGCATCACAAGTGTAAGCTTATCTCAAAAGAGTCACTCTTCTTGGACAAGGTGGGGGATAGATTGTTGTACAATTATAATAAAATATATAATAATCCGATCCGAAATACTCATGATTTAGATAATCTCAAACAGACTCTATTTTCTGAACCAAGACACCATTTTCTTTTCATCTTGACCTCCGTTGATACTATATATGTATCAACATATTTCAATTTTTATGTTTTTCTGTTTTTTTATGTGTTCAAATAATTTTTGTTTTGTTTAAAGGATTCTTAATTTAATGATAATTTATACCCAAACCGAATGAATCGTTGGCCTTATAATGATGTATATGATTTGTGAATAAACTAATGTATTGTGGTGCAAGTAAATAAGGAATCTGAAAGAAAGAGATAAGGGAAGGGATATGTTGATGAGGAGACTTCTGGTTAACAGCAGCTCAGCACAATCACAAATAGAGGCTCCTCTTCACTTTGCGGCTATCCGATTTCAAAGGAGGGTCTGTTTTGTTTTGGATATGTTTCTTCAATTAATTTTATTGTGTAAAAAAGAGGGAAATTTTGGTCTTAGAAAAGATAGCTGCTGGAGTGGTGATGTGTTTAGAAATGGTGGAATTGGTGTTTACAATATGGATAAGATATTGAGTTGTCATTCTCATCATCTTCCCCCATTAAACCCAACTTATTGTTCCGACCACGTAACAATTACTTCAGCTTGTTTCAATCTTTCGACAGGTGACGATCAAGGAGACCCATCTGGCTATGCATCACGAAAAGCCCTTTAGATTAGACTTGTTGTAATCATCTTTTTTTCTCATTAGTTTCACGTCTGTTTCAAGATTCAAAGGTACGTATTAGGTTGCATGTCAAACGTGGGAGGAATGGACCCATTTGGTGGGGAGTGGTTCGAGACGTAAAAGGGAAGTGTGTTCGACCCTCTTTGTTCCCAAAGGGTCACTCATCGCCTTTGGGGCTCAACCAGCCATTGCCAATCTGAATAAAAAGCTTTTAACCCCACCAACCACAACCGCTTACAGCACTAGGAATGGGATTAAAATTTCTAAGAGAATATTTTATAGTCATATCAACTTGTAATTTTATAAATTTTAAAGGGATTAAAAGATATATTTACCATCTTGTCTACACTCTACACCCCGTGAACTTGTGATCAAACGAATCATACTATTGAATTCTAGTTGGATAGATTCAACCAACTAATCTGATTTCAATTAAATAATTTATAAATAATTAAGTAGAAAATAGTGGTTGGGAAAAAAATATTAACTTACTGTGGACTCAAGGGTCAAATTTAATGGCTTGTTTCATACAAACAAAACTAATAATTGGAGGATGATAATAATACTAATGATGATGATGATGATGATGATGATGAGAAGAGAAAGGCAGGGTCAAAATTCAATGGGTAGTAGTACTTTTGAAAGATGGTGATACGTGTGAACTCTAATCACTTAATTAATCAAAATTTGTTACATGTCAGTGTCATTTGCAAATTGCAACAAATCAATTGATTTTAGGAGAGGATTGGATAAACTTATATTTTGCATTAAACAAAGACGATGAAATTTGGTGGCATGTCATTACCATGAGATCCTCACATTTTTATGTCTATACATCAAGATTTTGATGCCCGTGATTCCATATTGCAACTTTAATAATAATAATAATAATAATAATAATAATAATAATAATAATAGAAGAAGTTGTCATTCATTAAATTAATAAGATAAATTAAGGTTAGACGGATGCGAATTTTTTTTTTTTTTGATTAATTCTTTATTTTATTCGAGAAATCATTTTTTTAAGATCTTTTTCACCATATTATTTACGATTCCTTTTCAATTATTTAATGATATTTCAGTCAAATTTTTTATGCTATTGACACATCATTTTAGCAATTTTTTTTACCTCAAATTTCGAGCTCCAGACCCCGAATCCTAAACTTGAACTCGAGCAGAGTTTGGGTTTAGAGTTTAAGATTTAAGGCTAGAGTTTGGGGTTTAGGATTAAAAAAATTATTAAAATTATGTGTCGATGACATGAAAAAAATCGTCGAAATGTCATTAAATAATTGAAAAATAACCATAAATGATGTGGTGAAAAAGATCCATAAAATAATTTCTCATTCAGCTCGGTTCAAAATCACTTCTTTTTTTTCTATTTAGAAACATTAAAATTATTTGATATTAATAATTAGATATTTTTAATTTAAATTTAAATAAACCTTTTGCATTATGACAAAAACTCTACATTGATTTCATATTGAAGGGTACTATTTTAATTTAAACCTAATTATCGGATCCTTAAATTTCTCCAACATATCTTTTAAATTTTATATGGTTTTTTATTTTTATTTTTTATCATAGGTGATAAGAACCGACAGTGAAACTAAATAAAGTAGACACATACAATAATCAACTTAATATATAATAATTCAAAAATATAAGATACATTTAGAAAAAGACACACACTGATTTAGACAGAAGAATCCCAAATGACCCCTTTGATAATAATACCACGAATAAAATATAAATTCCCATTAAAATATATTCTTTTTCCAGTTTGGTACCAATTACAAACAATGTGGAAAACAACATCATGCACATCATCGGAGGAATAATTTTATATTAATATAATTATTAATGTTGAGACTGCTTTAACAAATAATTTAACGATTCTAATTTACTTTTCGAATTCCACACACACACATATATATATATATATATATATATATATTAATATGACTAGAAATAAATAGAAAAGCAAGTGTTTAAAAGATGAGATATGTGAAACTATTCTAACTTGGCTTTGCTCATTACGCTTTAGTTATATTGGAAAATCTTTATACTAAAAAATTATTAAGGACCAAAACCACAGTTTTAGGCCTACACAAAGATCAAATCGATGTTTTAAATGGATGAATTTGACCCACCAATCCCCCCAATGGCCACAAAAGAGTAACGGTGTAGACGTCAATGGTTAGCTGGCATGCTCATCCATATTCTTAGACAGACAACATTTATAGTTTTTGTATGGCTACCAAATATTCTTTCTTCTTCTTTGGCATTTAATTAAAAGATAGCTACAATTTTTCCATCTTTTTCTTAAATTTTTTTTCATAATTTAAACTTGTTGATACGTAAAATCAATGGAAATAAAAAAGAGAGAGGATGAAAAAGTAGAGAAAAAGAGGATTCAAAAAAATAATAATAATAATTTGAGATTTCCCTCATTCTCTCGCTAAAATGATATAAAAGTGAAATTTTCTTATCGGGTCAAATTTTATATCGAAATTTCGAGTCGAGTTATAATATAATACATTTTATTATAATCGTATAACAAAATTTAATGTCAATTTTCTCAGAAATGATAATACGATGCAATTGAGTTGTTTATATTGGTAGGCAATAGCTAATATTTATACATAAAAAGGTGGATTCATGGGAGTAGGAGAGCATGCATATCAATACATCAAGTACAGCAATCTTCTCCTGGAAAGAAATGAAAACATTCAAATCAAATAGAATTAATTAAAAAATTTATGATCATGAAAATTAATATATATATATATATATATATATATTTTAAATTACATAATTTCAGTTTTTTATATAACCTTTCTAATCAAAGGAAAAATGAAAGAGATTGTTTAAATCCGAACTCGAAACATGATATAAATAAAGATGATAAAAATATTACGGAGGTATTTGTACTAAGAGTCGGATTACAACCCGTTCTACTAAAAAGAGAGGATAATTTGATCCTTGTACATTAGATCAAATAGCAAACTAATCATTTTGTTAAAAATTTCATCTATTTTTGCTGTTAAAAATTAGATAATATAATGATTGATGGGTTATCTTGATAAATTTCCATTTTTTAGTTTTGGTGGATGATTCATAACACGCAAGTCATCAAAATATAATGTCAAAGAAGCTAGATGTAGCTTAGCAAAAAAATAATAAAAGTAATGAGGGTAAATAGTTGAATATCACGTACATAATTTGGTTAGACACCAAACATAAATTAGGTGCCCTTTCTTTATTCCCAAACTATTGGATCGATTAGAGAAATTTCACGCATTCTTGTTGAAAAATAGATTATGATCTGTTAAATCAATTATCTTCTCATTATTATAGAGTTAAACGAAAATTAAATACCCATATTTCAGAACCTTGGTATAATTGAACAGTGAAGAAGAGATGGTTTTGGAAGTGGTTGGTTCATGCAAATTTAAAAAAAAAAAAAAAAAAAGGCAATAATTATAGAAGCAATTTAATTTGTTGGGCACGTTGGTTCCTTGACCTGTTTTACACGACAAAATTAATTAATGTGACTATAATTATTTTGAAGGTTTGGGTTTTGTAGTTAAGTTGCCCTGCCCTCCCCTCCAATCCCTAAACATGTTTAATTAAAAAAAATATAGGTCGAAAATCATAAAAATATTGACTTCAGATCACGACATTTGGATGAAAGGAATAGATGTGCAATTTGGGGGACAAACAATGTGCAGAGTGTTCCAAGGTAAAACTGGTGCCTTGATATGGCTAATACAAATACAAACGTGGGCGCCCATTCATTTTCATTGTTTGGAAGGGGAGTGAGAGTGAAAGTGAAAGTAGTTTTTCGTTAAATCATCTTATAGTATGTTCCAAATCTCAGATTCAAAACAGAACAAAAATTTATATAAGCATATTGGTCAAAAAGAAATTGGCGAGAAGACCTTTGGATGTTGCAATGGAATGTCCTGTCTATAATGTTGAATTGAAATTCATTCAACATTTATTTATCAAGTGTGATTTTGTTACAAGGAGTCATTCTTTTTATGAATACAAAACTTCAACCTGAGCTCAATTCTGGAATGGATTATTCAATGACATATCCAAAAACAATTTAATACATATACAAGGGGAAATTTGATGATAAACAATCAAAACAATTTTTTTTTAAATGGTTCTAATAGCAATAAAGAAATAATGATTGAAAAAGAAAGAAACCTAGATGAGCGAAAGAGCACCAGTAGTGGTAGCAACGCCCCACATAGTGGTGACTTGAACGTCGGCGGGTTGTAGACATTGCCCAGGTTTAAGGAACTTGAACAAGGCCCTTTCTCTAGTCATTCTTGACATCCCCAAATTCGATTTGAAAATAAAACACTAATCCAAACTCATTTGTCTTCCTTCTCAATTCCTTCCTCCTACTAATGTGTTAATCTCCAAATTCGATTTGAAAATGAAACCCTAACCCAAAGTCCTTTGTCTTCCCTTCCCAGAGGTTCAAGGTGAAGAGGTCGAGAAGGAGAATGAAGACGAGGAAGAAGTGGTAGTGGATGAAAAGGAAGAAGGATTAGATGGTGAAAGTGAAGAAAAGGGGGAGATGGAAGGTGATGCTGATGCGGATGACAACAAAGACTCTGTTAACTGTCATGTCACTGTTCCGTGATGTCTATGACAGAAAACGGCAAAAAGAACTGTTTTGTCACGTTTTCAAAGTTGAGTGATTGAAATCTAAATAAAGTGACTGTTTTATCTCCAAACCAAAATTGAGTGACTGTTGGTGTAAAAAACAAAGAACTGAAACCTGGTCTATCAAGAATTTTAATTATAATAAAAAAACTTGTACAATTTTATTATGAAAACAGATTTTCAAAAAAAAAAACTCCGTAACACATGATTAGAAGGAAAGTAATCGATAGATCTTTAGTGCATAACGAAAAACAAGGTTTGTAGGACAAGATGTTAATGTCATATGAAATTTAACACACATAATGAGATTGAAATTAGAACAAATCTAATTAACCCCCACATGTAATTGATGCAAGATGAAACTCCAACTCCAGCCTTCAAAATGTCTCCAACCTCAACCGTTGCCACCTGTAGTAATGCATCATTGGCAGCTTGATTTAAATAAAAAGGTTGGGACTTGTAATTCAAATAAATAAGACTTTGTAACATGACGGAAATAATGGGAGGTGCACGCGCCTGCGATACACGTGCAGTGAAGTTATTACAGTGGTTTCCCAACTGAATAATGAATGATCCTTGAAAGGCTGAATGAGCAGTCACTGCTCGTATTTGGTTACACCAAATAAAGTTCTTTTTTTTTGGGGTCACAATTAATTAAATAAAGTTACATGGAGAACCTGCCTGTTGCCTGTAGACATGACTTCATCCAGCTATTTGTTAGTTAGAAACCTAACTTACTTAACATCACCACCACACCTTAGGATCCACATTCTTCTTACAAATCATCTTAGTTTAAAATTTATTTTGATGAAAAAAATGTTAAACTCAAATTTGATTCGGTTAGTTCATATTAAAATTTTTAGATTATTTATATATAAAAAAATAGTACATTAAATACATTAAAAACATTAAAATAAATATTCTTCGCCGAATTAAAAACGCATTAAAAAAGTCTTTAAAATAGTTACAAAATTAACAATAAAACAAGAGTTATACCATATCCAAATAATAATAAAAAATTAGTAGCAATTAATAACGAAATGATAGTAAAATAACAACGAAACAACTACAAAATAGTTGAGTCGAGCCAAGCTGAGCCTGGGTAGAAAATCCTACTCAAGGCTTGACCCATTTTTTTTAAAAATGAGCCTTTTTTTTTTTTTTCTAAACTCATTTTTCAAATTTATATATTTTTTTGTCTAAACCCATTTAACACTAATATAGTTGCAACTTAGTAAACAAACGTCTCTAAAATAGTATCAAAATAAACAATAAAACAAAAATTATACAATATTCAAACAAAATAGTAGTAATACTATAACGAAATGATAACAAAGCAACAACGAAATAATAGCAAAATAGCTTATTCGGGTCAAGCTGAACCCAAGTAAAAAAAAAAAAAAATACTATCCAAGACTTGACCTATTTAAAAACCGAAATATTTTTTTCGTATTTTAAATTCATATTTTTACTCAAATTCTCTTAATTTTTTTAAGTTAAGTTTTAGGTCTAAATGCGACCATAATCAATCTACTTGGGCAGCCCAAAAATCAAATTTAATGCTTTTTCTTTCCCTCACAACTTACACTTTCAGCTTTACTATTAACCGACTCTCTTTTTAACTATGCTTTTGATTGACTTAAACATCATTGTGTCTTAAATCACACACCTTGACGGTTTTAGAGCTCGGGTTTGGTGTGTATCAACATGGAAGCCTCAAATTTAATTCATCCATCTGCAGGAGTAGTTGCCTTCACCATCATAAACTACCCTTTTTTTTTTTTTTTAATGTTGTATAATATTTCCATTATTTTTCATTTCGTTTTCTCGCTAATAATCAAATCATATAAATTAAATAATTCACATATTATTATAATATATTTTTCGTCCCAGTTAGACATTTAAATTGATATTTAAAATTTATTTGAATTATCACGTAAGATTATCATTAAAGAGGTAACAAGATTTAATGATAAAATGATCACTTCGTAATAAAACGATAACATAAATAATTAAAACATAATATTTCAAATATAAATAATTAAAACGTACTCTAAAACAAATAAAAATAACTATTTGATAATTTATTCTTTTATTTACATCGTATTTAATATTATCACGCCAACGTTTTTACTCCTAGTGCCTGCTGCCTGCCTGCCGCTTTTCCCTTTTTCCTGTATTTCACACTACTTTTAATTCCTCACGCGTGATAATAGCGAGTGGAAGAGAAGAAGATAGGCTATGAAGGGCTTCCATTGATTAGGAACCGACTCTTATAGGGATTGCGTAGAGAATCTGTGTGTTTTACAAATTTAAAAAAATAACAGAAAAAGGTATAGAAAGAAAGGATAACAGGTTTTTAATTTATAAGTAAAGCCAAACCTACATTTAACTTTATTACATTTTTTAAATAATAATAAAGTTAAATTTTTCAAAAAAAATTGATGGTCTTGCTTTTTTGCCATCAATGGATTCAAGCATCCGGCGTTAAGTTTGCAAAAAAAAAAAAAAAAAAAAAATGGAGGCTGTGAGAGAGGCGCCGAAGAGTGGTCTGTCAAAAGGCCTACACGAAAGGGTCCCCACATTTCACTTTCAGTCCCTTAGTTCTTCCCTGTTTAAATGCAGCTGCAAACCACCTTCACTCTTTGCAAAAATCAAACCTTTTACATTTCATCTGTAACCCTAAAAGAAAAAAGTTAATAGGAACACATACATTGTAATATGTTAGGCTTTTAGCTTGGTTTCCTCTTATATAAAGGTCAAAGGTAATGGGGAACTCAATTGGACAAACAAGCACATAAGCAAAGCCTGTTTGGTTTTACTTGTCTTTCTATCCTCCTCCTCCTCCTTTTATTCTCAAGAATAAAGTGTACAAGAGAAAAGCATAAGGCAAAAAGGGCATTGCTTTTTTTTGTGTGTGTGTGTGTAAAGAAAGAGTATCATTTGTTTTTTTGGCCATGGCAATGGTCTTCAACTCCAAGCTTCCTGTAGTGTTGAATGCTTTGTTGGTTGTTCTGTTAGCAATATCCTGGGTTTGTTTAGTTTCTGGTTCTGTTTCCTATGACCATAAAGCTATCACCATTAATGGACAAAGAAGGATTCTACTTTCTGGATCCTTTCACTATCCAAGAAGCACCCCTGAGGTAATTTCATTGTTTCATTTTTATTTTTCTCTAAAATGTACTTCTTGGGGTCTCTTTTAATTCCCCAGAAGTCAAATTTTTATTACGCCTTTTTTTTTTCCACTCATTTCATCTTTTGGGTGCCTTAGAAGTTTCCTTCTTTCTGTATGCATAGTTGCATAGCTGTATATCATTCTGTTAATCTATTATGTTCAAGTCTGCTATTTTAATTTTTCCCCTAAATTTTCTTTTTTTTTCCTCGGTAGATGTGGCCAGACCTTATACAGAAGGCTAAAGAAGGAGGGCTGGATGTGATTCAGACATATGTTTTTTGGAATGGACATGAGCCTGCACCTGGCAAAGTAATTAAAGAAAAAAAACATGTTCTTGAAAAGAAAGCATTTTTTTCTTTACAGAGATTGTGTTTTTGGTAATGGCATAAGAAATTCTGAATTTTCTTTCTAATTTTGGTTATTGTAGTATTACTTCCAAGGAAACTATGATTTGGTCAAATTTATTAAGCTGGTGCAGCAAGCAGGCCTCTATGTTCATCTCAGGATTGGTCCTTATGTCTGTGCTGAGTGGAACTTTGGGTAATGCTAAAAATATCATATTTTCTAATAAATATAAAGAAATTCAGAATAAAGTGCATTTCAAGCAATGCCTTTTATTTAAAATTTCTCAGGGGTTTTCCTGTTTGGCTGAAGTACATTCCAGGTATCAATTTCAGAACAAACAATGGACCTTTCAAGGTTAGCTTATTTCCACCCATCAATCTGAAGTTCATTGTATTTATTTAGTAACACAATATTGATTTTTGGGGACGAACTAACTTACTCATTAAATTGCTACAATGAAGGCTCAAATGCAACGATTTACAAAAAAGATTGTGGATATGATGAAAGCTGAACGGTTGTATGAGTCTCAAGGGGGTCCTATTATTCTATCTCAGGTAGGGAAATTGGTCCCTATCTGGAAAGTGGAAACTGTTGTAAATTTTCTCAGCTCAAGATATGGGACATTAGCCATCTGTTCTTAGTTTAATTGTCAATTCATTGGAATACGATGATGGACTAAAGAATAGTGTCTTTTATAATGTTTGGTTTTGATAGATTGAAAACGAATACGGGCCCATGGAATATGAACTCGGTGCACCTGGTAAAGCTTATAGTTACTGGTCAGCCAAAATGGCTTTGGGACTAGCCACTGGTGTTCCCTGGGTCATGTGCAAGCAAGATGATGCGCCGGACCCTATTGTACGTATGCTATACATTTATCTTTTAAACCATTTCTTTAACCTTTTCCTTGGCATGTTTCAGATTCAGTCTTAATTTACCTTATATCATGTTCAATCATCTTCAGTGGGGGTTGCTATGTCTACTTGTTGGTCATGGTAGAAATGAACTATTATTTCTCATTGCACATGGCTCAGATTTTCTCTTTCATAATCCTGTCTGATAAAGTGTCTATTTTATTCCTTTTAGACTTTTGGTTTTCGTAGTCATATATTGATGACCATGTTCCTTTCATCAATTATTACTTCACCCATTTGAACTTACATAGTTTGTGTTGTTGGTGAAAATTACCTTTGCTTTTTTAATGCTTCGAGATGTCAAAGCTGTAGGGTATTTCTAAGCTGATATCCAATTGCGTAGAAGCACAGGGATAGATGTTTGATTGAACATTTTGACTTATTGGAATAAGCTAGACTTATTGGAATAAGCTAGTCTTATCATGTATTACGCGTATGGTGAGGTGTTCATTTGAATTCTTCATTTTCAGCCTTCTCAACTTTTTGTTTTCTTCCTACAGATTAACACCTGCAATGGGTTCTACTGTGACTACTTTTCTCCTAACAAGGCCAACAAACCAAAGATGTGGACTGAAGCCTGGACAGGCTGGTAAGCTCAAGTTTTGGCCCTTTCCGAGAGATGATGTTTTTTGGCTCTTCCATTCAAGTTCAATTAAAGGTTGTCTCCTAGCTGATGATTCTTTTTATTTTATTGTGTAGGTATACTGAGTTTGGAGGGGCAGTTCCTTACCGACCTGCTGAAGACTTGGCATTTTCAGTTGCGAGGTTTATACAAAAAGGAGGATCGTTTGTTAATTATTATATGGTAATCAAATTTTTTGTGTTTGTTTACCAAGATCAATCACTGGAAGAGTGAATCTTATATGTGGTTTTCGTGTTATCAGTATCATGGAGGAACAAATTTTGGCCGAACTGCTGGGGGTCCTTTCATTGCTACTAGCTATGATTATGATGCTCCTCTTGATGAATATGGTATGCAAAAATTGTAAATGATGGCTTTTTAAAGTCAGCCATCCATCTTCTTGTTCCAATTATCCATTCTATGGTTTTTAGAATTATACTAGGGTGGTGTAAGACTGTAAGTATATCTTAAGGATTAGTTCCTTGAGATTGTCTTGAAGGAGAAACATTTCTTTTCATGCAGGACTGAAGAGGCAACCCAAGTGGGGTCATTTGAAAGATTTGCATAGAGCAATAAAGCTTTGTGAACCAGCTTTAGTATATGGAGACCCGACCTTGATGCGACTTGGAAACTATCAGGAGGTTAATATGATTCCTATTTCTATGAACCTTAATCCTATGCCAAATTGGTTTGTACGTAGAACTCACATATAAATGCCATTCTCCATTCTAAACATATAGGCTCATGTATTCAAATATAAGGCTGGAGGTTGTGCTGCCTTCCTTGCAAATTACAACCCGAGAGATTATGCAACAGTTTCCTTCAGGAACAATCACTACAACCTACCTCCTTGGTCTATCAGCATTCTTCCCGACTGCAAGAATACTGTGTATAACACTGCAAGGGTGAGAATAAAAGATTGTGATGAGTTTGAAAGCAGTTTTTTCCCTATTTTCAGCAATGCTATTGTCAAGATTAATTTCTAATTAGGTTGATCAAATTTGATATCATAACATGCTATTTTTGCAGTATATACTCTTGCTTAATGTTGAAGCCTTTGTATCAAACTAAAACAATAAGACTCCCAGCAAACATAATTTTAACATTTATGAGAAACTATTCCCAATAGATTGGAGCCCAAATTGCTCGGAAGAAAATGGTTCCTGTTCCCATGCATGGAGGACTCTCTTGGCAGGCATACAATGAAGAGACTGCTTCAGATGCTGACAGTTCATTCACAATGGTCGGGTTGTTGGAGCAGATAAATACAACCAGAGATGCAACTGACTATCTGTGGTACACAACAGAGTACGTAGTACATAGCAGTACCCCATCATCTGTCTTTTTGTTACCGGTATTATTTCTTTCTAATGTTCTTTGTGTTATGTTTCCATCCCCAGCATTAAGATTGACTCCCGTGAAGGATTCTTGAGGAATGGAAAATCTCCTGTTCTTACTGTCTTATCAGCAGGCCATGCTTTGCATGTTTTCGTCAATGGTCAACTATCAGGTGGGCTGGCTTGTTGTTGGTTTTAGGTTGCTTTTTGAGTACTTCAGATGTCAGCAATATCTTGAAGCTGTAACTATAGTGTTACATGCTTATAACTTAGGCTTTCCACTTAGGTCAATGTTTTGGAATGTTATCCTTGGGAAAAATGGAAAACCGCAGTTTCCAGATCATAATGCTTGGCCATGCAAATTACTGCATAACCTTAAATTCCAATAATCAGTAAACTAAGTTGACAAAGACCATATACATACAGAATTTTAGGTGTCTTCGGTTTAGTTTAGATTACTTAATGTAGGTCAATAGTACTATTGTGGTTTGCAGTGCCTACTTGTTAAGGGTGGTTAGTATCTTGTCCCCTGATATTTTCTCTTTCCATTTATTTTAATTTTCAGGAAGTTCCTATGGAAGTTTAGAATTCCCCAAACTAGCATTCAGCCAAGATGTTAATTTGAGAGCTGGTATCAATAAAATTTCACTTCTGAGCATTGCTGTTGGTCTCCCGGTATGTTCTTTTTCTCTTTCTCAGCCGACAGCTTCATGTCATTGGATTTTGTTTATGAATTATTAATTTTGTGGTTTTAAATGCAGAATGTTGGTCCACACTTTGAGACATGGAATGCCGGTGTTCTTGGCCCAGTTACACTGAATGGTCTCAATGAGGGAAGGAGAGATCTCTCATGGCAGAAATGGTCTTACAAGGTCTTTTTCTTGTGTATTAGCTTTCATTCTTTGGTTATCCTGGTGTGCTAGATAATCATCTGGTTATTTATCCACTTGCAGATTGGCCTTAAGGGAGAAGCCTTGAATCTTCATTCGCTAAGTGGTAGTTCATCCGTGGAGTGGGCACAGAGGTCTTTTGTCTCACGAAGACAACCACTTACGTGGTACAAAGTACGTATCTGAAAATGAAACTGAACCATATGTTAATATGAATTGTAGAACTCAAAATGCACCTGAATGCCTACTTTAGTCTGCTTTTTCTGATACTCTTTTTAACTTTGCAGACAACTTTCAATGCTCCAGCTGGAAATTCTCCATTGGCTTTAGATATGGGTAGTATGGGCAAAGGCCAGATTTGGATAAATGGAAAGAGCATTGGACGCCACTGGCCTGCATATAAAGCATCTGGCAATTGTGGTGTCTGTAGTTATGCTGGAACATTTAACGAGAAGAAATGTGGAACTAATTGTGGAGAGGCCTCTCAAAGATGGTAAGCTAGAACAAAACCAATCTGCTTTGCAGTTTCTCCGACAATGTAGGAGTTTTCAATAGACTGACTTTTGGTTACTAACTTAATATAGGTACCACGTTCCTCGTTCATGGCTCAACCCAACAGGGAATTTGTTGGTTGTGTTTGAGGAATGGGGTGGAGATCCGAATGGAATTACTTTGGTACGCCGAGAAACTGACAGTGTCTGTGCTGATATCTACGAGTGGCAACCGAACCTAATGAATTACCTGATGAAAGCCTCTGGTAAAGTCAACAAACCCCTAAGGCCAAAAGTGCATTTAGAGTGTGATGCTGGGCAAAAAATCTCAGCAGTGAAGTTTGCCAGCTTCGGAACCCCGGAAGGGGTCTGTGGAAGCTACCGCGAAGGAAGCTGTCACGCTCACCACTCTTACGATGCTTTTAATAGGGTATGATACTTTCTTATGTTAACTCTTTGCTTTTTGGTTCATTGCTACATGAACATTGACATGTTTTCTTGCTTTCAGCTTTGTGTCGGACAGAACTTCTGCACAGTGACTGTAGCACCCGAAATGTTTGGAGGAGACCCGTGTCCTAATGTGATGAAGAAACTCTCTGTGGAGGTCATTTGCAGCTGATGAACACATCAGAAACATATGAAAGAAACAAAACATTTTCGCTAAATCCAACCTGTCACTCCGTAATCTTGTTTTTCAAGTAAATTAAGATTGCAACCATTTATTTCGGCTTTTTACAGGGTGAAGTTGTACAATTATACAACACACGCCTTGGCAAAAAGCTTATTAGATTGTGAAGTGATTGCAGAATAAGCTCTATGTATATACACAAGTACGTATTCCTGCATGATATACAGAAAACAGAAGAAGCGGCGCATTGAGACAATGTACCGAGTCCATGTGCAACGTGTAATGTTGTTTAGGATAAGCAGGGAAGCCTCTGGTTTCTGGTAGTATAAGAGTGGGTTGTCTTGTAACCTTATATATTTGAACAATCTGGGAAGCAATCTTTTCATTGCTTTGTTCTGGAAGATGATAAAATCATGTCTTTCGTCATCTCTGATCTGATGTCATTCCTTTTTCAATTTTATTCATACTGCATGATAAAAAATCATGTGTATAAACCTGGAAAGGATGTTCTTTTGATTTTTCCTTTTTAACTCTATATATCAAAGAGATCTATAGTATCCGAATGTATACTATTCGACTTGCAATTGTGATTATATTTATACTTAGATGGGCAGTGCAGTATAATATGTTTAGTTTATTTTTTGTGTCACGTTTTAATATTTTTACAGGATTTAATTTCATCATCTTTATTATTTTTAAATTAATCGTAAATAAATATATCGTCCGTCCACACTCACCAACAAACATAACTTATTTTACTTTTCTTTTAAATCCAAGAAGTAGCATTTATGTTTTATGGTGGACCAGTTGGGGTGACTACTTTTAATTACTGCATCCAACACACACTCACATGATGTCAATGCTCAACTCAGCAAATTTCCTTAAAATTCTGATTTATTTACGACTTACCGTCGCTCTTCAATCCCAACATTTGTTCCAAAAAATTTCAAATTCCCAAATTGTAAAACCTTAAATCCAATCTTTTGAAAACCCTAAATTCACTTAAATTTGAAATATTTAAATTAAAAAAAAATCCTAAATTCATTAATATATTCATGTCAAATATATGCGTATCGTTTTGATGTATTATAATTGTATTACAAATGTTATATATTTATTGGACATTTAAATAATGGTCTTTTTTAACATTAATAAATTAAAAGTATGTAAAAAAAAGAGTATTCTTATTTTTTTTCATTGGTTATTATTAACATTAGGGACCATGATGAGGTAATAATATTATATTTATGTTTTAAAATTGGGTCAGTATTTGTAATATATTTTTTTTATTTCACAAGTAATATTAAAAAATTATCATGTACTTTTTTAATATTTTACTATATTTTTATAAAATATTTATCAATCATTTGTGAAGTCTAAAGATTTTATTGACAATGTACTAAATATTTTTTCTTTAAAATTTATTTATATTTATATTATATTATTTTTAAAATTTCAAGAAAGCAAAATTTAAGCAACGAAATCTGATGATCGATGATAATATTAGCATTTGATAACATTGACATTGTATGATTCTATACATCGTTAATGAATCCTACCTGCCTCGCTTCGGATTTACCCCTACTAATTGGCATCCAAAATAACTAAAAAAATAACAAATTCAAAATATTATCTAGGGGCAGGGCACGACCCTACTTGCCACTATTGGACTCACCCGTGCTCATTTGCATCGAAAAAAAATTAAAAATAATATTCAATGGCATCAGAACCTCTGCCTACGCCTTTAGATTTGTCCCAGCCAATGAGACATTAATTCAATGTTAAAGTTGAGATTCTAAAAACTTTGGATATTATTCTGGTTATAATTATGAGTATGCTATGATACGGTTAATTCTTATTATAATTATTTGAATGTATATTATTTTATTTGCAATTTTGATTATATTTGTACTCATGAAAAGAAGAAGGTGCGTCGTAATGTAATTTATTGACGATGAATAATTATGATGTGTCGTAAGTACATTAAATATAATTTTATTATTTATATTAGTATACCTACCACGTGTGTATGTATGTAGAAATCATATATTTAAAATACAGGTGTGCGTTTGAATATAACATACAATAAATAATTAAAACATAATGTTTGAAAATAATTAATAATCATTAATCTTAAATTAATATCGAGTTAACTTGTGACATCAACTCAGTCAAAGACATTATATATATAATTGATGGACTCAATAAAGTATTCGTAATATAATTAAAATGTAAATATTAGATTAAAATAAAACATTAATTTAGTGGTGAAGTTAAGGATTTATTGATGTAAATGGCACGGGCTTAAATCTCACGTGATGTAGTTTTTATTATTTTTTTTAAAATAAAAATAAAAAGATTAAAGTACCATTGAACCTTGTGACATCAACTTAGGAGTTTAAATAATAATATGGATACACAATGTAGGAGAGAAATTGTTCATAAATTTTTTGAACACGTATCCACAAATTAATTATGTTAATTTGGGTTGGTTTATTGAAGACGCGAGGCACATGGCAAAGAAATTTCATCGATGTGAATTTGCGTTTGCGTTTGCCTTTCGTTAAGGGAACAATTTGACGCGCCAATTAACAAAAGCAAGAAGATGAGTTGAAGGAGATGCATATTGGGCCGAGGACTTACTTGGGGATTTGAGGTTGGTTGACTGTTGAGGAATGGTGGTGGGTAGACCCATCAGACTGGTTGACGACTGTACGCATGATGAATTGAGGGGTGATATGGCGTCTTTGCTTTTGAACCACGGTGGCCTCCATCGAACGGAGTCTGTGGGAGCTGAGAGCAGCTACTTGTTTTGCTTTGTTAACGATTTTATTTCTTTCCCCCCTGTTTTGTTTTTGTTTTTTTAGCTGACTTTTCCGCTGGTTTTCAAGTTACCTTTCTATTATACCAACAGGGGTTCATTTATGGATAACAACAGGGTTTCTATGAATATACATAGTTATGAAAAAGATAAAAACGCCATCAAATAATGATATTAATAATTTAATAGATATGATAAATCAATCTTTTTCCAATCGAGTTGATACTTGCTTAATTCATGGCATCAACTCAATCAAAAATTTGAATAATACTGTCGGGATTAACACTCGTACATTACTAAAATAACTTTTTCATTATATCGGGAAGATAAGAGGACAACAAAGATAGTAGGGCAAGTAGTAAAAGTCAGATAGAAAGTAACACTTGGAATTTTAGTAAAATCTAAAAGACAACGTGAGAAAATAAAAGACTATTTTATCTCACAAACTCACTCAATCTCATGCCTTTCTCTTCAATCTGTTAAGCAATGCATGCACGACTTTCTTCCACCCAAAAATAATCATTGTCGAGGGAGAGTCCATGCTGATTAAGAAAGCGCGCAACTTAATTTACTTATCTGTGAACATAACGGAAAAAACAAGTAGGGAAGATAACACGAAAAAAACCTAACTATTTAAGAAATCAATTAATTACGAGAATACAAATTATGACCTCACATGTTGACCACCGCATGATTCCGCCCTTAGATCAACCGATTTAATCCCCATTGCCAACCATCTCATAATGTGATTGTTTTACTCAAGTAAAAAAAAAAAAAATTATATTATTTTTTTGTAATTTCGGATCTCAGTGAGTAAGGGGGGGCAAAACAATGAAAATTTGGGGGAATAAGAATATAAATTGGGGGACTTAAAAATTTCATGCAAAAAAGATTAAAATGTATTAAAAAATACTATGAAAACGTAAAATTTAAATAAACCCAATTTATCTTTCATTGGCATCCCAAAAAAAAATACAAATTCAAAATAATATCCAAGCCCCCTTTTGGATTTTCCGTGCAAATAAGATATCAATATAGTATCTGTGCATACTTTTTAATTTTTTGACAGGACACACATATCTTGCACACATAAATGCTCGAATCAGAGATCTTTATAATGAATAATATTCTCTTTTTCATTGGAATCGCTTGTTACTATTTATTATTTTATAAAAAATAAAATTTTAATAATTTCACAACTGAATTGAAATTGTTGATGGTGACACAGACTTAATCAATCCTTTAAATAATAGTATGAAATGTAGATATATAAAATAATATGCTAAATAAAAATTAAACTATGATACATTTACTTTTAAATGGACACAAACTTCGGTTAAATTAAAATTTTAAAAAATATGTGACCCAAATATTAATTTTTTGACAAATTTAAATTTAAATCTTTTAATAATTGTGTGACACAATCAATTAGTAGTGAATGTTTATAATAAGATTGAATAGAAGAAATAAGAAATCGGAGACAATTTTCATTAGTAAGAGGAAGGAACATAAACCTCTTTGTAACCAAACATCAAAACATTTTATCTACCTCTCTCGCGCTCTGTATATTGTTTCGTCGTGATGACGCGTTTAAATGGCGGCTAAACCTTCAAATCTTCTTCTCCTTCTGCCATAGTTTTCCTTTTTATCTTTTAAACAGACAAAAAAAGAAATCTTATATATAACATTCCTTTTCCTTTCTTTTCCTTCCATATTTTTACTTTGCTTTGCTCCTATCCTTTCCCAATGTTTTTCTTCTTCTTTCTCCTTTCTGTCGTCCTCTCTTTCTTATTCTTATTCTTTTCTTTTCACTATAAAAAACTCCATAAGCAACAACAAATACAAGAAGAAGGCAACCCCCAGAATGAATCTGCCCTTTTGAACTGTTGTTTCCCCGATATTGTTGATACGAGGGCACAAACCCGGGGAAACGACTCTGCTCATTTGCCCCATACTCTTCTTCTACAGATTATGCCTTCCGATTCTGCAAAATGGGCTGGTCTGTTTACCGGGGAAAACCAACAAAAAGGGGATGCCAGTCGGGTCGGGTCGGCTCGAGATGGGGAGCGGTGTGAATCAGGTGGTGAGGATCAGAGGACGAAGAAGAAGAAGAGAAGAGGGAAGAAGAAGAGATTGGATTCCAAAAGTGAAGAAGAAAATGGTGAAGGAAGGTGTAGTTGTTCAACGCAAGAGAAGAAGAAAAAGGAAGAATCGAGTCGGGGGGATATGGGTTGTCGGGTCAAGCCGGAGCTGGTTTGCTTGTACCCATTTACATCAACAGGTAGTGCTACCCAGAGGAAGATTAAGCAACATTATGATCAGCTTGTTAGGTGTCATCAAAACAAAGGATTAACATTAGCTCAGGTAAGTTCTTTTTTCTTTTCTTTTTTTGCCTTCTTATTATCACCTTAATTTTTTAAAAGTTTTGATGTTTTGCATTTATCTGTTATTTTTTGCTGGTAATAATCAAATCTTGTGTAGTTTGTTGCTTAAATATATGGCTTATCTTGATACTAAAGCAAGTCTCATTGTTGCTTCTTGTTTTAATTAATGTTTTTTTTAGTTCTTTAACTATCATTAAGCTATCTGGAGAATAATTTGGTCAAGTCTTTTTCATTTCAATCAATATTTTAATGTTTAAAACTTGTTTTCTTTGCTTAGGAGGTAAGACTATCCCATTTGTAATTTTATGAACTTGTGTCGTATCTTTTCTGCAATAAAATGCTAATAAAGAAAGAGAAGAGAGGGAGGAGAATCTGAAAACTTTTGCTTGAATTAAGTGAGGAAATCTAGGCCACATTTGGGCATTACTTGCAAACAAGGGCTTATTGTAACCGTTTCTAAGTGAAATGAACTTGAAACCGATGCTTACGTAGGGAAGGAATCAGTGAATTGAAATCTAGGCCACATTTGGACATAACTTGCGAACAAGGGTTTGTTGTAACCGTTACCTAAGGCGGTCCTCGAACTATGTTGTCGGTTCTAAGTGAAATGAACTTGAAACCGATGCTTACGTAGGGAAGGAATCAGTGAATTGAAATCTAGGCCACATTTGGACATAACTTGCAAATAAGGGTTTATTGTAACCGTTAATTAAGACGGTCCTCTAACTATGTGGTCGGTTCTAAGTGAAATGAACTTGAAACTGATGCTTACGTAGGGAAGGAATCAGTGAATTGAAATCTTGGCCACATTTGGGCATAACTTGCAAACAAGGGTTTATTGTAACTGTTACTTAAGACGGTCCTCGAACTATGTGGTCGGTTCTAAGTGAAATGAACTTGAAACCGATGCTTACGTAGGGAAGGAATCAGTGAATTGAAATCTTGGCCACATTTGGACATTACTTGTAAACAAGGGTTTATTATAACCGTTACTTAAGATGGTCCTCGAACTATATGGTCAGTTCTAAATGAAATGAACTTGTAACCGATAAAGAACCAACCGCATAGTTCGAGGAAGGTCTTAACTAACCGTTACAATAAGCCCTTGTTTGAAAGTTCTTTTCATTTACATAGCTTTGATGCGCTGGTTTCAAGTTCTTTTCATTTACATATGAAAATAGCTTTGATGCTGTTACAGATACACTGAATGTTAGATGTTGGTCTTAATTAAATTGCAAGTTGGAGTAATTAAAATTTTCTAGTTCCGGAAAAGAACTAGATAGCCTGCTTTCTTTCTTGCTGGCATTTGAGACAGGCAGACGGACATATGTTCTCATTTTGATCACAGAAGTTGAGAAGATAGATTCTGAATTAGTCCCGAAACTTCTAGATTATGCATGAGTTAATCCTATGAGTATACTTTAAAAGTTATGGTATCAAAGAAAGTTGCTTGTACATGGTGATCATAGTTAATCCTATGAGTATACCTTACAAATGAAAGTTGATTGTAAATAACTTCTCCAAGGCAAATTCTTAGGCTCACTCTCTTTATTTAATCTCCCCTGCCTTTTTTTTATAAGGAAAATAAAATTCTGAATTCTGATACCTTCTATGGAATTTATTGTAGTTGTATTACCCACAATTGTAATATGCAATCCACCCTTTATGTAGGTTGGAGATTTTGCTAATTGCTTGATGGAGGCTAGGAATGAGTTGCAGCACAAGTAAGTTCATAGTTATTGTCATGTTTTACTAAGCTACATCTTTATTTTGGCTTTTTGAGTGTTTCCTTTAAGCTTTATTGTTATTGTTTCTGGAAAATATGCTGCTCGATTTTAATCTAATGTAATTAGCTTGCCTGCATTTTGTTTTTCTTTCTTCCAAGTCCTTGACTACTTTTGTTCTGTTTGTTCTCAGAATATTGAAATGCTTTCTATTTCTTTCTTCACTCCTTTGAACTTGAACATTTTTTTAATGTTTTACCCTAGGCTCCTGTTCCTATTCCTTGCCTCAATTTTCTACCACTAATCTGTTCTTTTAATGTTGGCTATCCTATTTAATTTCCTGCTATGATCTTACTGCAGGTCTGAGGTGGTCAAACGTAGGTTCACAATAACAAAGGCTCTACTATTCAAAGCAGATCGTTCATCATTTGATCGCCTAAGACAGCAGGTGAGCAACCATATGAGATTAACTTGTGCTTTTGGTGTGAACTGATTGTTATCATTAATCTTGATTCCCTCTAATAAAGATTTGCATGTTTAGATATACAAGCTAGAAATGGAACAGAAGAGATTAGAAGAGGATGCATTTGTCTATAACTGGCTCCAACAGCAACTTAAAGTATCTCCGGCTTATAAGAGGGTACAATTCAGAGCTTTATTCGTTCTGTCTTAGCTTCGTACCGCTTCTGCAACTAGATGAGCAGAAAGGATTATTGAAATCTTTTTCTCCTCCCCTATGTTTATTCAGTCTCGTATTGCAATCAGAACAGACATTATCATGGTTCTAATCTCTCTCCCTGTCTTCCAGCTGCTAGAAGTTTGTACTTGCATTGAGTCAAAGGGCAAGTCCAGTGAGCCACTTGAAGACACGGATCCTGAATTTGCTGACATTTCTTTTGAGGAGTTACTAGCTCAGGAAAAGAAGGATTCATTTTGGTTGATTTCTCATCTTTTTAACTCCTGGTTTGTAAATTTTGTTTTCACCACTTACGATTTGACCTTTCTTCTTCGAATGTTCCATGCAGGCAGAAAAATGGGAAATCGAAATTATGCTCAAACTGATGACTTCATTTGTTTAGCTAACTTGACTTTAAACCACACCACTTTTTGTAGTATGTATTTTCAAATACCTAACACTAATATTTGTCCCCAAGTTTGTGTAGCAAAATCATTGCCATGACTTTTGTTTTTAACAGGCTCTTCATGGAAGCTATTAAATGACAAAGCTCTCATCATTCTCCCCCATGTTTAGCAGCTAACACTATATTTCGAGATCGAGACATCGGCTTATTCTATAGCTTAAACTTCATATAGCATCAATGTTGTGGGGGCTTTAGTTGATATGGTTGAGGAGTTGAGGTGTGAGTAAAGGTAATTATATATATATAGCTCAAACATCTGCATCAGCTATGAATAGAGGGGTTGGTGTTATTGTAGATTGTACAGAACTTCAAAATGTATTGTACAGAACTTCAAAATGTACCCTCCTCTTTAATATCAAGTTTACTGTTTTAACGTAGTTGATAAATGCCTTCACTAGCTATTATGTTAACTGCAGACTCATGTCTTCTCATGTCAGACTATGTTCAAGCCTTTATATAATTTACAACCTTGAGATAAAAAATAAGGACCCATTTTGTTTTTGTTTTTTTATTAAAATAACTTTTCATTACACCGCGAAGATAAGTCCTCTATCAAGTATACTTGTTCTTGGGCTGGATTATTTGTGTAGGTTCGAAAGTTCGTTCGAAATTTAGGAGGTTTGGATTAAAATATTAGGTTCGAAAAATAGATTTGGACAAAAAAATTAAGCTCGTTTAAAATATGGATCAGACTTGAGCTTGAACATTCAAGTCTCAAGTCCAACCCGATCTTTTTTAAGTTTATAATATTTTATGTTATGTTATTTTTATATATTATGTGACTCGTTTAAAATATGGATCAGACTTGAGCTTGAACATTCAAGATTCAAGTCCACCCCGATCTTTTTTAAGTTTATAATATTTTATGTTATGTTATTTTTATATATTATGTAATTTATAACATATTAAAAAAATAAACTTATACTAAATATATAATACTATCCCAATGAAAACATTAAAAAAAAAATGTTAAAGATGACTGTTTAAAAATTTTCAATAAATAAAAAATGTATAAAATTATTAATTATTTAAATAAAATAATAAAAATGTATTTTTAAAAAATTTAAAAATAATATGAACGGGTCTAAAATGAGTTTGGGTTAGTCTTTTAGAAATACGGACGGATTGGGGCAAAACACTCGAGTCTTTTGCTGTTCGCATTAATCTATTGAGCAATACATGCATGGTTTTCTTTCACTAAAAGATGATTGGTTAAAGAGAGATTTCATGTTGAGTAAGAACGAGTAACAAGATGTGCACTCTAATTTACCTGTCCACGAACATAGTGAAAAAATCAAAAACGGAAGAGAATACAAGAAAAATATAACCATTTAAGAAATTAATTAATTATGAAAATACAAATTATGACCTCACCCCTCCCATTTTTTCTTTAATTTAATTTGGATGTCAACAAGACTTTGGTTTGATGCTAAAGTTGAGGCTATAGATACTTGGGATATTATTCTGATTACAAGTCTAATTATGCTATGCAATGATTCAAATTTGTTACAGTTATCCGAATGTATATTACTTGAATTGTAATTATGATTCTATTTATACTCATAATTTAGAAAAATAATGTATAATCATATCATTCACGGATGACATATAATTATGCACTGTGAGTGCATTAAATATAAAAATTATTTCTTTATATAGTTATGCACTATAAGTGCTTCTGGTATCATCATATGGTCGAGTGTTTCTTGGAAATTGCTTGAAACGATCCTCCTGGCTGAGCAAGAAACACCATTTTCGAGGTTGAAAGACTTCATTTTTTTTTTCTTTTGGTTTTTTTTTGGGGAGGCAAAACAATAGGTAATTTTGGTTTCTTAATATCTGGTTTCGGCGAGGCAAAGCGATGGATAGTTTTGATTTTCTAATATCTGGTTTGGGTAGTGCACAATAACCGGTTGAGAGAGAGTTCATGTGAAGTAAGAGGATGTACAACTTAATTTGTTCTTCTACGGACATGACGGAACGAATAAGAATGAAAGATAACACGAAAAAAATATAACTACTTAAGAAATACATTATGAGAATATAAATTATGACCCCAAAATATGTTGACCACTACATCAAGTGCATCAAATATAAATTCATTATTTATATGATTATGCATTGTAAGTGTTTTCGTTATTATCGTGTGACAGAGTGTTTTATAGTTCATATTCGGAATCCGTGATTATCCATTCTAACCAGGTTGTCCTTTAAGATTTAAACTTACATTTTTCCTTTAAAAATGTAATATTAAGCTATTACATCCAATATCTATTAATTCAAAAAAATCGAATTTTATCACATATTATTAATTGATTAAACTTTAAATTTATCATATCAATTTTCAGCACAACACTCTGAAAACCAAGATCTGCAGAAAAATTAAATGAAAAATTTTACCAATTTAACAAGCTTGAGAAAAATTTGCAGTGGAAATTTTTATTTCTGGTCTGTCATTTCTATTACAACCAATATTACCATAATTTAAAAAAGGAATATATGTAACTTGTTTTGAAAAAGCAAGGGTCAGCTGAGCTCTGATTTTTCATTTGGTTTATCCCAACACTTGCAGACAAAAGCAAAGCATGGCATTGAAATGCGAACTTTTCGCACGGACTTTGGATTAAATTTTAAATTTTCCCGAAGATAAGAAAGGGGCTGAATGCCTTCCACTTTGTTAGCTAAGCCCAACATCAACAACTTGTTATCTTCAACAGCCATGGCATTGTGCTCAGCCTTCTGCCCTCGTATTTCCACCAACTTCAGACCCAAATCCTTTTCTTCTTTTCCTTCAAAGCCTCTGCTTTCTCCGTCTTTCAAGGTTTTTTCTTCTCAGGCCACTGATGCTTCATCCCAAGGTATTCCTTTTGGGGGGTTACCTCTTCCTTTACTTCTTTTCATGTTGTATTGTGTGTTTTTGTACAATTTGTTTCCTTTCTTCTTTGAATTGTCCTACCTAAGTGCCTAGACTCGTAGATTTTTGTACAAAATGCATTAAAAGGTATTGGGTGCTAAGGATTCTCACTGAACTTTGAATTGTATGTTTCCATGAGTACTCTCATGGCAGGTCCTTTGATATTGATGCTAAAGTCGGGAAGTAATACTGGCTTAACTTGTTTCATATCTGTGTATGGTACAATTGCCACTAGGTGCTATCTAACTCTTACGATGATTATGTTGAATGTAATAGATAAATTTTCAGGCAGAGTTGGTTTTCTGGGTCTTGGAATTATGGGATCGCCAATGGCACAGAATCTCATAAAAGCTGGGTATGACCTGGTTCATCTTCCTAATTACTACTGCTAGAACCATCAAACTGAGATGAAATTGTCTTAAAAGATGCCGCTTTCATTCACAACAGCAGACTATGGATCCTATGTAATTTTCAGTTCTTAAGCACCAGAGATGATTCGACTCTAAAATCGATCCTCTAACATGTATGTTGCAGATGTGATGTGACAGTATGGAACAGAACGAAGAGCAAATGTGATCCTCTCATCAGCCTTGGTGCAAAGTTAGTTTTGAATATCCTTGCTCTGAAATTAGTTTTTCATAGCATTACCATGTTTTTATCCTTAACGTTACCCTCTTCATCACGATATATTGACGTGCATTCTTATATAACATGAGCTAATACTAAGTTAATTAGGCGGATTGGTCATTCTGTTGACTGTTGCTAGAGGTGCTTATTGGGTCAGTCACTTCCCTTACAAGACAACCGCTATATTTTCTTTAGTGGATATGACTGTGGTCTATGTCCGCTTTTTCTGTCTCTTTTCACAATGCATTTGCAAGCTGAATGAAAAGAGGCTAAAGAGGATACCTGACTTTATATCCTCTACAAAAGAAACGAATGCATTCTATAATTCTTGTCTGAATCTTTCAGCCATTGTGCTTCATCTGCAGAAGCAGCTTTGCGTTGCTATTGGTGTTTCTGACTAGAGCTTTTCAAGATAACCAGATTTAATCTTAAAAGTTATTGAATAAAAAGTTTTTTTTTTTTCTGGGGTGCAGCTATAGTTCCTCTCCTGAGGAAGTAGCAGCAAACTGTGATGTCACTTTTGCCATGCTTGCTGATCCTGAAAGTGCAGTGCGTATGTTTCTGTTATAAATTTCATAATACATTTGTTTTGCTTGACCTATTATTAAGATCTGGCAACTCATTGTTGCTTTGTACCAGATTGATGTTGCCTGTGGAAAGAACGGAGCTGTGAGCGGAATGGGTCCAGGAAAAGGGTAACCTTTCTCCCATATTCTCATATGAAAGCATTTTAGTGTAAAACCATCTTCTTCCTTTAGTTAGTTGAAAGGTTTCCAGACTTGAATTGATGACATATGGAATGGCATTGTATTGACAGCTATGTAGACGTTTCAACTGTTGATGTTGCCACTTCTAAATTAATCAATGAACATATCAAAGCAAGGGGGGCACTATTTCTGGAGGTAAAAGTTACAATCAGGCTTTCTGCCTTCTATATTGCTTGCAATTCATCCTAAACACAAATAAATTGAGTATGCTTCAGCAGTTTGATAGTGTTAAAATTTCTATTAACTAAGCTTCATTTGCTTCCTTTACAGGCTCCAGTTTCAGGTTCAAAAAAGCCAGCGGAAGATGGACAACTGATATTCCTTACTGCAGGTAAAAAGTCTTGCATTGTCTTTTAGTATGCTAAGTATGATGTTGAATCCGATATGAAATAAATCCCAACAATTTAGCAAGAAGCTAAATTATTTGCAACGTTTGATTTTCTATTGTTATATCATAGGTTAGCTTAGCTTCAAATGTATTCCTCTTAAAACTGAGGCAATAGCTTCCTCTTTCAGGTGACAGATCTTTATATGAGTTAGTTTCTCCACTGTTGGATGTATTGGGCAAGGTATTTTGTCTCGTCTCTCTCACAACACACAGATACTCGTTGGTGGCATCTTGAAACCCGTAATTGAACTAGTCATTGCAAGTAATTCTTGATATATTTGTTTCTTCCCCAGTCAAGATTTTACCTTGGAGAGGTCGGAAATGGAGCTGCTATGAAACTTGTTGTTAACATGATCATGGGAAGGTTACATGTAGTTCTTTAACCTTTAAAGTCCTTTGTTTTGATGCTTGGGATAGCTAGTATGATGACAATGCTTTTCTTTTGCAACTTTGTAGTATGATGGCATCGTTTTCTGAAGGAATACTTCTTAGCAAGAAAGTAGGACTCGACCCAAGTGTTCTAGTTGAGGTATTCCTGAGATCCAAAAACATAAGTGGATGATTGAATGTTCTCTGTTGTTTTTTTTTGGGTTACATTATCTTGTGGTATTACAGGTGGTTTCGCAGGGTGCCATTAGTGCACCAATGTACTTGCTCAAAGGTCCATCAATGGTTAAATCCCAATATCCCCCAGCCTTTCCCTTAAAGCATCAACAGAAGGTATGTAAGTTACCCAAATAATCCAATATATTTTGAAAGACATGCTGTTAACATTCTTGTTATAACAGAAGCTAATGTTGACACAGGACCTTAGACTTGCATTGGGATTGGCAGAATCTGTTTCTCAGTCCACTCCAATTGCAGCTGCTGCAAATGAACTGTACAAGGTTGCAAAATCATATGGCCTCAGTGATGATGATTTTTCAGCAGTTATTGAAGCATTAAAAGCTAAATCTCAGGACACTGCCTGACCTTATGTTTTTTGTTTGTCATTCTTGGGGTACAAAGCTGATTTAGACATGCTTTTTCATGTATCCACCTATCGATGAACTCGTTTCCAAGATTCTTACCCTATATAGTTGATTTTAAAATAAAACTTTTTTGCATTTGTTGGAGTTCAACCATCCAAAGTAAGTCACAGTATTACATTCCAAAAAGCAGCATTAACCCCCACTTTGCCAAGACTAAGCCAATGAACATAAAGCATTAACTACAGAGACTAATAAACAAGGGAAAATAACCATCCAAGGCTCTCAATTTCACATAGTTGAGAAAAATGGAGAAAGGAACTCGTCTCCAAAAGGCTCTTAGTTATTTACTGCAAAAATAGTAAATAAAGGTAACAGTACTTATAATTGTACCAGGCCATTTCTACATCAGATTCTCTGATAGTGTCATGAAGATGCATTGCAACGCTAATGGTTTTTTGGGGAGTAGATATCTGGAGTATCGAAATATCTACAGGCTAGGTCACAAATTTTACTCCTTGCAGAGACTAGTTAAAGAGTTAACACTACTGGACTTCTAACAGTGTAGGGAAACTAACAAGCCAAGCCTACCGTCAATGACAAACAATAAAGTGATTGTAGATGGGAAATAAAAGTTTCAGCAGCAACTATCTTCGACTTGACATAGTCCACATCAAGGCTTTCCCCTCATCCAGCCGGTAATTCGCATAGGTCTTGTGTTCTTTCTATATACTCATCTTAGTCGATTTTGACAGATGAGTAGATCCTCCTAACAAACCAAAAGCAAGCATAGAAGCCAATTGTCCCCGTCAGTACGAAGAAGGCATATGAAACTATTACCATGTAGCCAAAATAAAGGAGGCCTGAGACAAGCTTTGTGATCTCCAACTTGGTAAAGAAGTAGAAAATAGAGTATAGGAAAAGGTAGAGAGCAGAGGAGCCAGCTGTCAAGTAAGATCTCCACCACCAATGGTAATCTTCACTGCACAACTGGAAGTAGCATAGCACAATTGTTATCTCGGCGCAAGTGATTATTAGAATAACAAACACTATGAAAAGGAAGCCAAAGATGTAATAGAACTGGTTCAGCCAAATTGACGTTAAGATGAAGAAGAGCTCAATAAAAACAGCCCCAAATGGAAGAATGCCTCCAATGAGTATAGCAAAGACTGGCTTCATATACCATGCCTGCTCTGGTACCTGCTTGGGAATTTTGTTGGTCTTCACAGGGTCTTCGATGGCTGGCCTTTTGAAACCCAAGTAACTGCCAACAAAGACTAATGGAACTGATATACCAAACCATAAGCAAACAAGAGCAAACATTGTCCCAAATGGCACTGCCCCAGAAGATTGCTCTCCCCAAATTAGTGCATTCAGTACAAAGAATACAACAAAGAGGATACAGGGAAACATAAATGCAGTTTTCAAAGTATTTCTCTTCCACTCTGTGCCCTTAAACATTTTGAATAGACGTGCTGAAGAGTAACCGGCAAATATTCCCATGAAAACCCACAAGAGAACCATAGCAGTCATAAGTCCTCCACGATTGGAAGGAGATAAGAAACCCAGCAATGCAAATATCATTGTCACAAGCGTCATTGAAAAGACCTGGACACCTGTACCAACATAAACACAGAGTAAACCATAATTGAATGGAGCCCTAAAGACATCCCCATGTACAAGTTTCCATCCTGTTTCTTCCTGCGCCTCATCTTGGGTTTCCAACTGATTATAGTTTGAAATATCTTTGTACAATGTTCTCATCATGATCATGGCTACCATGCCAGAGAGGAAGAGAACAATCATCAGAGAGTTTACGATGGAGAACCAGTGAATCTGATCATCATTCATCAGAAGGTATGTGTCCCAGCGAGAAGCCCATTTGATATCACTCTCCTACAAAAGCCACAAGTTAACCTATACACTAAGACCAGCACTGAGAAAATACAGATTGGACAGGGTAACTTGTTCAACTGAAAACCAGGGTCCATCCAGTCCGGCACATCCCCAGAAACCAGGATCTAATGAACTGTTAGAAAACAGTTCAATCGGTAACAGAGGACAAAAAACTGAATTAAACTTGTAAAACTGGTTTTTGTTATTTTTTGCTTTCTATTAAAATTATTTTTGAAAATAATAGGATTTTAATTTTTAACATCTTAATAATATATTAATGAGAATATTATTAAGCCAAATAAGCATTTATGTTAACCAATTATTATATTCAACACTTAATGTATAAATGACATATTTAATATTTATTTTACATTTTAATTGAATCATCCAGTCGGACTGGCTGGATGGTGACTTGGATGTCACACCTGTTTGATATGAGGTCTGGCTTTTCATTTCATTTATAAGAAATACAGTGGAAAGAAAATAATGAAAAAAGGATAAAGGAAATGCAAATACCTTGAAAGTTATATCATATGTAAACACAACTTCCTTGCCTGCGTCAACTTCTTGTGGAACAGTACTACCTGGAATTAGATTTTTGGTGTCCTTATTGCATGTTGCTATCTGGGGATTCTTCTCATCCCATTCTTTGTATTCATGGTTAATGCTGTTAATAAGAGCCACACAATGAACAAATAGTGGCATACGTAAGCCAGTTATTTGACAACCAACAGAAAATGACTATGATACTAACTAGTTTCTTATTCCATTACACAAATATCACATAGTTCAAAGACCTCTTTTTCAATAGCATATTTCAAAAGAACAATGCAATTTACTACTTTAACTATATTTTAAAGAAATTCAAGAATAATAAGCACATAAAAACTCTCAAGTAGTTAAGAACTTTCAGTGAGTACAAGTATTCAGAATACCTATTATGATGAGTTTTCAAATTATGAACCAAAGAAATAATGGACATAGAAGAACGCATAAATTACATGGTTTGGCATATGTTGTATATTTACTAAATCTTGACATATGATTCAATTGAACTTCATCGAGAATATCCAAGTAAAGCATAAAACCAAAATATCTCGAAAGAACATTAAATTTCGAGCAATATTAAACAGAAAACCTACATAGAATGATGCTTATGGCTAGTTCAAAATCCAAATGCACAAAAGCTACTAATTAACAAAGTTTGACTAAATATCAAAACAAATGCAAAATGAACAAAAATAGACTCAAGAAATTGGTAGAAAACCTGTTAGGGGTAACCTCAAACCCAACAATTCGTGCAGCATCGGTCTCAGTATCCCTATGAAACATGACTCTGAAGCTCAAGTGGTTGTTGATAAAATACTTCTCCTCCTTGCTCTGTAAAGGCAAAATGGTTAAGATTAAAGTAAAGAAAACATAAAACTTTGGAATAATGCTATGGCCCCAGACCATACCCCAGCATAATTCCCTTTGAATCCAACACGGAAACCATGTTCATATGTTGTTGACTGACTTCCATCTCTCCTTTGTCTAAGAACAGCGACTGGAAGATTGTCAAGAATCCTATGCATCAAGTTCAGATAGTTCAGTATAAACAGGCAGCACAAACTTATTAGCAACAAAAGGACAGGGAGGAGAGTTGCAGAGCAACAAACAACGAAGGTAATAGAGGTTAAAAATACACGATAAAGAATCTCCATGAAGAGAAACGAGCAAGGAAACTGAATCATAGGCATCATCTTTGTTACTTACATATTAACTCGATATTCATCATCAATTTTTTCCTTGAAATTCTTTGCAGATTCAGCATTAAGTTTTTTTCGACAGACTACTTTGCAAGGCTGATCCTCCCTCATTTCAAACTAAAGGAAAATGCACGATGAACAACAAAATAAGAATTACAGATATAATCTATTAAGCTTTTCACTATATACCACTTGTCACCAACAGCAAGTACATAACACCAAAAAGGTAACAGAGGCTCACGGTGTAGACTGAATTCTCTATGCGGTCACCACGTAGCACCTCCCCCAAATTTTCAGCACTGTTCACAATCTTGGCTGGTTTACAGTGGTCTAAGTAGTAATGATCATATGGTAGTTGTGTCTTTGTAGATGACAATTTGTTCACCTTAACATGCAGGGCATCACCCTGTTCAGAATCAGACAAAGGACAATTTAAGGCATGATAAATTAATAAGCTAAAAGTGATTTACAGTTTTAAGGCATGATGAAATTATAAGCTATAAGCCATGTTAAAAAACTAATCATAGCATAAAAAAGAATTACACTACGAATTTAAAACTAGATCACTTTTAAGAATTCAAGCAATGATTAAACCATAAGATCCTTGCAAGAAAGCAATGTTGGCCTTGCATTTAAGGCAAAATAAGTTGCACATTGTTTATGAAAAAATGATACAGTAGCCAAAACAAGCAAAGGCTATTACAGCGAAAGGAAAATCAAATCTACTTCCAGAAGAAGAAAAAAGAAAAGAAAAGAAAACCCAAAAGAATAAAGAACACAACTACGGATCTGAAGAAAAAAAATGAAACGCCAACACATTAAGATCAAACCATAAAAACCCAAAGATCCAACACCAATCTCCATCAACCAAATGTAAAAAAAAAAAAAAAAAAAAACTCAATGGAAAATCAACACACGACATTAATGAAAAACTCAGGAAAGGAAGAGAGAAAGAGGGATACCCTTTGAAAATCACGAGGGGCGACCCCAGGGAGATAGAAGGATTGTGCAGTTGATGACAACAGCCAAAAAACGAAGAAGACAGTCTTCCATTTCGTACCCATTTTTGCTACTCTTTTTGGTTTCACTACTTACAGGAGATAGAATTGAAAAATGTTGGGATGGAATGGAGCTTTGAAAAATGGCGTATCATACAACTAAACTACACCATGGTGCATCTACCAATTACATGCTTTTTTTGGGTTCTTTCCTGAAGAGCCGAAGCAATTTATTACGTTCAGTTCATGGCCTGCTCCAAAATCCAATGGTCTAATTCAGGTTTTAGTCCCTTACGTATTTTTTTTGCCAAATTAGTCCCCTCCATCTACCATAATGAAAGTCAATCTTCTAAATTGATAAGTTTAAGTATCTACTTAACTCTTTGACAAGTTACACACACTTTGCACACACAATCGCTCAAACCCGAGATTCCTATGATGAACAACATCCTCTTTTCTATTGAGCCACTTGTTAGGTTCAATGTAAATTTATTATTGATTGAATATGATTGATAAGATTTTCATGTGACCTTAACTATGTGATCCAATAATAATAATAATTTGTATCATTACTTCGACAAAAACAATTAACACTTTTATTAATTTGAAAATACTAAAAATCGTAAGACCATAATCGATGTATCGATACTTAATTATTATTTTTGTTATTAACATAAAGATGAGAAGTAAAATCGGATTGAATTATAACAATTAATAATTTTATTTCATTTCATTTAGAGCTGAACTTATGGTATAAGGGTAATATTAAAAAATTACAAGTAAAATTAAAACGTAAAAATGGTTTGGAATAACATCAAATTGTTTTTCCCTCTATCCATTTATTTTTCATTGCAAGTCCATTTGAATGTCATCATTTGCCACACTTTGATGCCATTTTTGAAACTACAATATAGCTTCAATTGATTTTAGCTGTCTTCATGCTCCAAGCATTCAACTCCAAAAGCTTTATGGGTTGACTTCCATTGTTGAAAGCATACAAGTGGGCAGCCTGGTTAATTGCTAATGTGGGATAAACCCTGGATGTGATGCAAACTTTGCCACCTCCACCAAAGCTCTCCACTATGGAATGATCTATCTGTTTAAAAAAAAGCGGCATCAAAATGATGAAATGGTTACTTCAGAGCTCAGACGAAGAATCAACTACAACTTACCAAGCTCCTCAATGACAACTTGTGATGTAGAATGTCCACATCTAGGAAAGCTCCATATGTTGTCATGTCATTATCTTGATTTAGGGAAGATCTGTCAGATAGATGAACAAAGGCAAGAGTTAATGACTTTAATTTGCTTAGTTTGGGAGAAATTTGATAAGGGGTTTGACAAAGTTTTTTCAGACCCGGATTGGTCACTGCACATTAAAGCCACATATTTGTTATGGTCTTTGAATATTCTGAAGAACACTGCAGTCCTCTCTTTCAGGCCCTCCGAAGCCAAAACTAGCAACCCAAATGGACCGAGACTCCCTTTAACCGATGCATCCTTTCGGCTACATAGGAGCTGTGGGCTAGTCCAGCTTGGTTCTAGCACCTCAGCTTTCTCAAAGTCTGCTATCTCAAACGAGACCTCAACATCTGCCTGTACAAATACGACCAAAAAGGAAGATGAATGGATGGCGAAAACCCACTGTCTGGTTTTCATGACCAGCAAGAACGAATAAAGAAAGTAGAAGAAAAACAAACTCACCTGTGCAGCAGTGACACCAGGTACTTCAATAACAGATCCTCCCTCGAGCAACTTGATTGCCAAGCTAACGGGGTTTGCACGTAGCTTTTCTATTTCAACTACTGGCCATTGCACCAATTGTTTCCCAGATTCATCCAGCCAAATTTTCCTAGGAATTGCCTGCAGAATGAGACACCATAATGGAGATTTGATTATAGACTTTCAACTTAAGTTACTTAATAAACAAACAATAACTAAACCAAAACTTACGTAGACTCCAGACCATCCTTTCTTGATATCATCTGCTACACTTGATGATTCATTGATCCAACTCGCTAAGATTCTCCGATTCTGGACGTTGTCAAAGAAAGTCTTGGAAGCATAAAATTTTCCATAATCGTATCTCAACCCCGAATCATCCTCCACAGATCCCTCGTCCGGTGTATAAATGTCCTCGACATTGTCATACGAGCCAATAGTGTAGCAGTCATGCTTGGTATCATCAAAGCTAACCTTGAGCACATGCTTGACATTAGGGCCACTAAGAGAGGTGTGGACACCATTTTGGCCATGAACTAGAACAGGAAAAAAATCCGGGCATTCCCACATCCCGGTGTTGTCAGCAGAATGCAATGGGGTTTTGGATTGATTCCAGTTTACAAAATCTTTGCTTTTGTAAAGGATGGCTAAGCCTTGGCGATTCACTTTGCTTCCAATGATGACCCTCCATTCCTTGTTAGGAGCTAACCAGGCAGTCGATGGATCTCTAAATGAACTTGCATTGATATGATTCGGAGCGGTGGGTTGCATCAAAGGGTTTTTAGCAGATTTAACCCATTCTGTAAGGTAAGGGTCGGATAAATTCTTGGGGACGGCTAGATTCTGAACTTGTCTGTTTTGGGAGTCAATTCCAGTGTAAAGCACAGCTGGTTTGTCACCAGAGAGGATAGTGGCTGAACCAGACCAACAACCATTGATATCAGATGGCTGGGATGGATAAATGGCTGGCTCGTGAGGGGTCCAATTCACAAGATCTTTCGATGTAGAGTGAGCCCACACAATGTTGCCCCACACTGCTCCTTTTGGATTGTATTGATAGAATAAGTGATAAAGTCCCTTGTAAATCATAACTCCTATAATTTTTATATAAAACATTAGATATACAGAAAATCAGGAAGCAAAAGACAAGTAATAGTAGAAGGAAGTACTAACCATTAGGATCTGTTCATCCAGAGGCAGCCATCAACCAAAGCATACCAAATGACAATAAATGGTTAGATACAAAGAAAAGCAAATAAAAAGAGGAAATGAGAGAATTTATCATGTGAACATATATCGTATTACCATTAATCCAATTTTTGGGAGGTTGAAAATGATAGCCAGTTCTATAAGGTTGATTTGCAGATGAAGAAGATTGAAAAGTTTGAAGGTGTTTGTAAACATGGTGTGAAGCTTCAAGCTCCACAGTACCCAAGAGAGCAAACACAAAAACTAAGCCAAGTTTAGAGTTAGCCATTTTATGCTTTGGAAAGGTGAGACTGTGATGGGTGAGAAGTTGACAACACTATTTATAGGAGAAAGAAGTGCATAATTTGGCAGGCTAATGTGAAATATATGGAAAATGAAAATTCAAAAATTTTCATTAAAAAGATTGGTGGACAAGCAACAAAATAAAATACGAAGGAACGTGAATTAAGACTTAATCTAAGAATTATTTTATTTTATTTAATAATTAATTGAATATTTCAAAAAAAATTCATATGATAAATTTTAAAATAAAATATGGATGGGATGGCCAAAGAGAGTGTAAAAAAGTACTCAATTAGATTTTTTTTTATATTAGATGTTCGATTAAATATGATTTGGAGTATATTTAAAATACATTGATCGAAATTTAAACACATATGAATTCATCATGTACACAATTTGGATCTGACGTATTTAAAGAAAAAAAGAAATAATTCCTTTAAATTTCAATGACAATATTTGTTTTTATAATATGTCGGATTTAAATTATTCAGATAGTGAATATACGTATATTTTAAATGTGTTTCTCATCAAATTCAATCGACTTAACTTTTAATATTCATTGTAACATTAAGTTGATGGAAAATTTTGATAACATAATATTAATATTTATTAATTTAAAATCTAGAATAAAGAGATATGAGTAATTAATTTCAATTATTATTTAGGTTATTAAATTTGGTGAAACTTTACCAGTAAATTAACGAACTTGATAATTAAAGGTTTTGAAAAATTGGCGAGCCCCATGCTATATTAGTTGATAAAGATAATGGGTAATCCGGTAGGATCTTATCTAATATCTGAAATCTAAAATTAATTCTTACCAAATTTCTCATTTACTACCAAAATAAGATATGGATTTATTCTGATTTATTACCAAAACAAGTTATCAAGTTTTAGATTTTGGTCAATAAAAATACTTAATTAAATTATATGTTCCATTTAAAAAACTAATTTGGCATTATTTTTTTGGCTTTTTTAGAAAATTAACCTAATAATATTAAAAAATTATGAAAATGGAACAAGTACCAGATTATTTAGGAAAATAACCTAAAATTTACAACGTTTTTGAGTGACAACACTCTCCAAAACGATACCATCCTAAAATCTCACTCAATCATCGCCCAATTATTAGGTCAATGATTAGTTGAACAAAAATTAATTAATTTTTTTTGCGGAACCGTACGAGTATTTTTCAAATATTTTAAGTTTGAGTTTTGTTTTAATAAGCATTCCTATTAAAACAAACAATTTAATTCATTTTGAAAGGTTAATAATCTTAAAAATGAAATAAGGATCAAATTAATAAAAAATATAAATATTGACGACTAAATTTAATATTATACCTTTTAAATTATATAATATATAGAATAACCTGTAAATGTCCAGACTATTCTACAAATTTCCAATTTCTGGAGTAGGGACCAAGAAAAAATTTATTTTTACTTATTTTGGTCACTCCATGTGAAGAGGCGGCCCAAAAAATTCAAAAAAAAATTATTGGTGCCGCACATCTGGAGTTGACATCAATTTTTTTTTACAAAAATTTGGTGATGCCACCAAAAAAAAAAAAAAAAAAAAACTTAGACTAGTGTAGTCACTTATGAACCTGTAACCAAATAATTTTTATTTTTAGATATTTGGTGCCTCCATTGAAAGAGGAAACATCAAAAAATTAATTTTTTTACTTCGAGAATATCCGTGAAAATATAATATTTTGAAAATGCTCATACGAGTGCCACCTAATATTTTGTTCAGCTGATCATTGACTTAATAATTGGGTGATGATTGAGTGGGATTTTGAGATGGTGTCGTCTTGGAGAATGTTATCACCCAAAAATATTGTAAATTTTAAGTCATTTTCCTAAACATTATGATACTTGAATTATTTTCATAATTTTTAATATTATTGGGTTGGTTTAAAAAAAAAGCGCACCACACCATTTTAGCTGTTAACTTGGGGAAAAAGAAATCAAAAGCACCCATAGAATAATAAGAAACAGTTAAAATTTATCCATTTTTATTTTTATTTCAGCTACAAAGAGATGAAGCATATGGTGTTAGGGTACTGGTTTAAACTACAAGTGAAATTAAAAGGAAGAAAGAGTCTGAAATAACGTGAAATTGTTTCTCTCTATCCATTTCTTTTTCATTGCAACTCCACTTAAATGTCATCATTTGCCGTACTTTGATGCCATTTTTGAAACTATTACATAGTTTCAATTGATTTTAGCTGTCTTCATGCTCCAAGCATTCAACTTTGAAATCTTTATAGATTGACTTCCATAGTTGAAAGCATCCAAACGGGCAGCCTTGTTAATTGCTAATGTGGGATACACTCTAGATGTGATGCAAGCTTTGCCACCTCCACCAAAGCTCTCCACTATGGAATGATCTATCTGTTTTTAAAAAAGCGGCATCAAAATGATGAAATGGTTACTTCAGAGCTCAGACGAAGAATCAACTACAACTTACCAAGCTCCTCAATGACAACTTGTGATGTAGAATGTCCACATCTAGGAAAGCTCCATATGTTGTCATGTCATTATCTTGATTTAGGGAAGATCTGTCAGATAGATGAACAAAGCCAAGAGTTAATGACTTTAATTTGTTTAGTTTGGAAGAAAATTGAAAGGGGTTTGAGAATGTTTTTTCAGACCTGGATTGGTCACTGCACATTAAAACCACATATTTGTTATGGCCTTTGAATACTCTGAAGAACACTGCAGTCCTCTCTTTCAGGCCCTCCGAAGCCAAAACTAGCAATCCAAATGGACCGAGACTCCCTTTAACCGATGCACCCTTTCGGCTACATAGGAGCTGTGGGTTAGTCCAGCTTGGTTCTAGCACCTCAGCTTTCTCAAAGTCTTTTATCTCAAACGAGACCTCAACATCTGCCTGTACAAATACGAATGAAAAGGAAGATGAATGAATTCGAGACACATGGTGAAAACCCATTGTCTGGTTTTTATGACCAGCAACAATGAATAAAGAAAGTAGAAGCAAAACAAACTCACCTGTGCAGCAGTGACACCAGAAATTTCAATAACAGATCCTCCCTTGAGTAACTTGTTCGCCAAGCTAATGCGGTTCGTACGTAGCTTTTCTATTTCAGTTACTGGCCATTGCACCAATTGTTTGCCAGATGTGGCTAGCCAAATTTTCCTAGGAATTGCCTGCAAAATGAGAGATCGTAATAGCGATTTGATTATAGACTTGAATTACTTAATAAACAAGCAATAACTAAACCAAAACTTACGTGAACTCCAGACCATCCTTTCTTGATATCATCAGCCACACTTGATGATTCATTGATCCAACCTGTTAAGATTCTCCGGTTCTTGGAATCGTCAAAGAAAGTCTTGGAAGCATAATATTTGCCATAATCGTATCTCAACCCTGAATCACCCTCCACAGATCCTTCATCCGGTCTATAAATGTCCTTGACATTGTCGTATGAGCCAATAGTATAGCAGTCGTGCTTGGTATTATCTAAGCTGGCCTTAAGTACATGCTTGACATAAGGGCCATTAAGAGAGGTGTCGACACCGTTTTGGCCATGAATTGGAACAGGGTAAAAATCAGGGCATTCCCACATCCCAGTGTTAGCAGAATGCAATGGGGTTTTAGATTGATACCAATTTACAAAATCTTTGCTTTTGTAAAGGATTGCTAAACCTAGCTGATTCACTTTGCTTCCAATGACGACCCTCCATTTATTGTCAGGGCCTAACCAGGCAGTCGTTGGATCTCTAAATGAACTTGCATTGATATGATTCTGAGCGATGGGTTGCATCAAAGGGTTTTTAGCAGATTTAACCCATTCTCTAAGGTAAGGGTCGGATAAATTCTTGGGGATGGCTAGATTCTGGACTTGTCTGTTGAGGGGGTCAATTCCAGTGTAAAGTATTCTTGGTTTGCCCCCAGGAAGAATAGTGGCTGAACCAGACCAGCAACCATTGATATCAGATGTCTGGGATGGAAAGATGGCTGGCTCGTGAGGGGTCCAATTCACAAGATCATTTGATGCAGAGTGAGCCCACACAATGTTGCCCCACACTGCACCTTTTGGATTGTATTGGTAGAACAAGTGGTAAACTCCCTTGTAAATCATAACTCCTGTAATTTAATAATATCATCTTAGAAATGTAGGATAACACATTAGAATTATACTGCAAATCATGAAGCAAAAAAGATGAAAAAGTATCAGTAAAAAGTACTCACCATTAGGATCTGTTCATCCAGAGGTAACCATTTGTCAAATTCCAAAGTCAAAGCAGATCAAATGACAATAAAACATGAAACCAAATAGTTAGTCGCACAAAGAAAATCAAATAAGGAAGGGACTTGAAAGAGTTTATCATGTGAGGAAACATATATATTACCATTAATCCAATTCTTGGGAGGTTGAAAATGATAGCCAGTTCTATAAGGTTGATTTGCGGGTGCAGAAGATATAAGACCTAGAGGGTGTTCGTAAACATGGTGTGAAGTTTCAAGCTCTGCAAGTCCATGTCCAATCAAAAGAGCAAAGAAGAAAAGGAAGCCGACATTAGAGTTGGCCATGTTTTGCAGTGGGGTTGGGATGGATGAGAAGTTGACAACTCTTGTTTATAGGAGAAACACAAAAGGCAATAATTTGGCAGGATGAAGATGAAACTGAAGTGAAATATACATAGAAAAAGGAAAACTCAAAGCTGTCATTAGAAAACTTGAAGGAGAAATAACAAAGAAATTGCTGACATTTCCACTGTATGTTAGTCTGTCAAATCCATGACCGCATTAGCTTACGTTAAGATGTCCCTTTTTCTTTATTTTATAACCCACTGTTTTACGGGTTGACTTTGAGTAACCCAACCATGATGAATCAAACATAAAACAAAGTTGTCTGAAAATTACGAGTTGAAGCTATTGTGCCTTAAACCCGCCTCTAAAGCTGCACAAGCTTGTTGCTACTAGGGTTGTATTTTGAGCAGCCTTAGATATGTGGCGTGAATTAAGGCTTAATCTAAGCTTTTTACTCTTTTATTTATTAATAATAAAAATGTTTATATATAATTAAGCAAGTAGTATGATTTACTTGGCCAACACCCTCATGTGCTTTCATCGAAATGAAACAGCCTCATGTGCTGATGGTAAGAATATTCTGGGTGTATGGCATCAACGTTTAATGCTTACCAATCTTATTTCTGCTTTCAATTATATAATAATTTATTTGAATGGTAAATTAGGTTTGGGTTTTAAAAGATTTAAAGTTAGCTAACCCTTTTTTCGATAAAAAAAATCATGAAATTATTGATGTGACATTAAACTATTGAAAAGAAATAGTATCACTGTTTCATATCATCATTTTTTCCATGAATAGGTCTAAAGAGAGGGGAGGGATGGTTAGACCTAGGTTAAAAGTCAAAATCGTTAGGTTAAGAGTCAAAACCGTTATGTTTACCTATTAAGTTAAAATGACAAAACCATCATATTATTTATGTAGTTCAATAATCTTGTACTTCGTCTACTAATTAAATAATCGATCCATTAAAAACAACATTGAATATAAATAATAGAATTGTTAACTCGACTCGATTAGATCGAATACTCACCCGTAATTAGACCACTAGGATTGATTATAAATATTTAAAAAGTATTTATATTTTATATCAATAATTAATATATAATTTATCTATATATATATATAGAGAGAGAGAGAGAGATATATAAGTTTTGAACCAACTAAAATGTATTTTTTTGGTAGAACTTTTTAATCATATTATTAAAGTGTCATTTAAAAATAATTATAATATTTAATTTAAAATTATTAATCCATCAAATATAATTAGACATATTAAAAATAAAAAATATTAGATAAATATTTTTTTAATTATTATATCATAATAAAAAAAGTAATAAAAAGTAAATTGTTACTATATAATTAAATCTCTTAATTAAAAAACTACTAAATTCAATAATTAAATATTTTTATTTCAAAGTCTTTCATCAAAGTTATAATTGTATTAATTTTTTAATAGTAATTTTAAATATTTACAGTTAAACATTTATATTTGTTTCTTTAAATCATTCTTCGATTATAAAAATTTTATTGTTTTAAATAATTTTAACATAATTTTGTTAATATTATCTAATTAAAATTAAAAAAAATAACCTTAATTGTAATAACAATAAGTCAAATTAGATAATAAATTATGAATAAAATTAGATTTCTATTTACCTTACTAATAAAGTTAACTAATTGAAATAATAATATTTTTAGTTATTAAATTAGACATTTAATATGTTTTATGTAATTTAGGGATTCATTTGTATTGGTGTAAAATTAGAATAATTTTTTTTTTTTGTAATTTTTTTATACAATTAATATTTTAACAATTTAACCGTTATATTTTATGTTTCATTCATATAGATCATGCATGTCAAGTTTGACTTTGAATTAATTTTTTTTACTATTTATTTAATGTAAAAAATAAATCATTAAATATATATTAATATAAATAATATTTTAAACCGATATGATAGATATATCAAATCTATTAAAAAATTACACATATTATAAATACAAATATATTAATAAATTTAACAATTAAATTATTAAAATATTAATTATATTAAAAATTATGAAAAGCCATTCTCGAATTTTATGTTTTTTTTTATAGATGTATGAACCTGTAAAACAGAAACAGTGTGAGATATAAGTTGTCCAAATCTCTCTATATTTTCAATATATGTAAGAAAGAGCAACGAGAAAAAAAAAAAAAAAAAAGATTGACCATATATGGTTAACCTTGGCCTATTTATGCTTTGCTTTGTTTCTTCAGGCAGCCAATGCTCTCCAAACCAAAACTGTTAAACAAAAGGTGTGGGGAAAAAGAAAGAAACCAGCATTTTCACCTTTCATTTCGGGGAAAAAAGCTGATTTGCTTTTGAATTTTTTTTGAAATTTTCGAGATTTACTAGAAAGGGAAAAGGTAGTTAAAATTATAGAGTAATAAGAAGATGGTAGCTTTGTCAATGGTTCCATTTTTTGGCACAGTTCGATCTACACCTTCTTTAACGCGTTTGGCACCTTACAAGCGCCAAATATCAATACGAATCTCTCCAATTTCTTTTCCAAGGAATGGGTTCTTTCCATTCAGGAGGTTTCTTCAAGCTTGCCTTCAATCTAGTACGTATTTTCTAATTATTTTCTACTCTTTTTTTTATTTGTCTTTTGATTGCGCCTGGTTCTTCTTATAATTTCTTTTACGTTTCTGCGATTAGGATGCAACAAATGCGCGGTTTTCTTTTCTGGGTATTAGTTAGTTTCATTGAACTTTTATTGGTTTTGTTTGAAATAAGATGGGAATGGTTGTTTTATTGTGATTAAGCTAGCTTGGGTTCACCTAGATACAAATTTAGGCTCTTTTGGGTAAATGGTTATACATAGCTATCTCTTGAATGTGGTATTATCTTGTTTCGATGGTATAGAGTGGCAATGGGGAAGCATGGTGGATCAATTACTCAACTTTATCTTTGATAAAAGTAGTAGCTTGGTATTTGATACATTTGTTATGAAATAAGGAGACAGACTCAATTCTAACTGTTTTTTCTTTATAGTTGAAAGACGATGCTGAAGAGGCTATTATGATTTTTGCTTTGCTATTCTTTGGCACCTTATAGATTAGTTATGTTAGTGATAGTACCTGTATACAGGTTCTGCTACTGTGGATACTAGAGAAAAGTTACCTGCAGAACATTCCGAGATAATTTTTATAGGGACAGGAACTAGCGAAGGCATTCCTCGTGTTAGCTGCCTGACTGACCCTGTAAAGAAGTGCCTGGTAAACTGGCCATCCGAACTGATAACTTAATCATAAGTAGCTGTCCCTTGCTTTCTGTGCATTTGTTTGAAATTTCTTCTTTTACTGTTTGAAGACATTTATTGATTTTTGGTTTTCACAGGTTTGCAGCAAAGCAGCAGAGCCTGGTAACATAAACCGGAGACGTAATACAAGCTTACTTATTCGTTATGGTAGGCCTTCTGGAAGATGCAACATTCTAATAGATGCTGGCAAGTAAGTGAAGGTTACTTTAATGAAATCAAGTATTCTTTTGGAAGTTAGTTGTAAAAGTTGTTATTGAAAATTCTATCGATGCTGGGAATTTGTGATCCAAACAGATTCCATTTGCACCAGACTGTGTACTGTTCTTAGAGTTATTTTAGATGCTGGCATTTGACTGCTTCTGCTTTAGAATTGTTACAGTTAACATATGAAAGGAAATTTTTGAAAAAATATAGTACTTTTAAACTGACTCAATAAACCAGTTGATCGTTTTATTTTAGCCGACAGAAAGGGCAGTGGAAACTTTTAAGTGAAAAGCTTAGAGGTTGACTATACCTAACTTGGGATATAACCTTTTCAAAGTTTGATGCATGTATTATGTTGTTGCCTTAAATGGAGAACAAAAGTAATGAAAGATTCTTGCTAGATAGTGCTAAAATTGTTCCTGGAAATCACTGTAAAACTGCCTAATGCTTAATGACTGCTGAATTTTTGCTACCTTCTGCAATCCCTAGATAAAATTATCTAGTATTGTTTCTCATCCGCGACTTTGTTTTGTAGGTTCTTCTACCACAGTGCTCTTCAATGGTTTCCAGAATTCGGGTTAGTTTAATACTAAAAACATTTTGGTGTTTCTCTTTTTTAAAAGTTTGAATTATTATATCTAGCTCTTAAGTCATTAGATGGTCTGTGGTGTTCAATCCATTAACTCTTAGAGTATGTTCATTGTGGGGTGAAGTTCTAGCCTTTGCGTTATCTTAGATGCTATTACATTTGCAGTTTTGGAAGTTTTTTGTTGTAACTCTGAGATGGAATATGATCTAAATGTGCTGTACCATATTGTTTTCATGCTCTAATGGCTGGGATATAACATAGGAATATTCTTTCCTTGTCTTAAGCCTATTCTTCTCACCTTCATGGAGTTGATATTTGATTGTAGATTGTTATTATGATCATCAATGGGCTTTGGTGGCTGAGTTTAATGTATCTTTAGAATACTAGCGCATATGACTTGATTTTTTTTATTTTTATTTCGACCCTCCCCTTTTTAGTCCCATACACCTTGAAATCATCAGACTTTCTATGGTATTTGAAGGGATGAAATACAACATTTGTATAGTTTGATTTGTTGCTTCAGTTATTTTATTTCGAAATGTTGATTTTAGTGTTATGTGATACTAAATGCGTCACCATGTACAGTAGGCTCAATGAACCATCTAGTTTTCGTGTTCTGTCAAACTGTGTTCTCATGTTACAGTCCTGGAATTCAGTCAAAATAATCTATCTTACTTTTTGGTTATAGACATAAATGTATATGTTTTCTCAATGCCTATTCTAGCATTAACCATAATTATATAAAATGTAATTTACATATGATTTTCTAGATGGTGCAAGCATTCACTCATTTCGGGGGCCATTTTGATGCTTCCTTAAGTGTAAACTTTAGTAAAACTCAGTTTATTATCAATTCCTAAAGGTCATTGAGCAAAAAAGACCAGTGGAGGAATGTTTTTCTGATTATCTTATGGTATATATGTCGACTGTCGTGTATTTTCCTTGTTGTAACTAGTTGCATTTGTGTCAGGATAAGAACAATTGATGCGGTTATAATTACACATTCTCATGCTGATGCAATTGGAGGTCTCTGACATGAACACTTTCTAATATTTCTCTCTAAATAGATAAACCTTTCTACGATGATGTATTAAGTTTTTGCTAGTTTTCTTTTACATAGAACACACATTGTCTAACACAAATTTTGTCTTAATTTCCCCAGGTCTTGATGATCTTCGTGACTGGACAAACAACGTGCAGCCAAACATCTCAATTTATGTTGCAGAGCGTGATTTTGAGGTCCGAATTTCTGTTCTACCTCTTTCCACCATATCTTGAACATATGATTATGTGATGGCAATGTATATATATGTTTGTCTGTCTGGTAATAGATATATCCTGCATTTTCTTTAAGTTGTAGTGATAAATGGGAAGTAATTAATAAGATGAAATGATACAAGCAGGTGCTAAGCTAGTAGTATTCTCAATAAACTTAATAGTAGTACTACACATAAATGGGTACTAGAATGATTGCTATGTAGTTCTACAGCTCTTAGTTTCAATAATAAGGAAATTTGAACTATTATTGCCACTCAAGATGTTGGAAAAACTAATCCACAAACTAATATTATTGGATGATTCAAATGATTTGTTATGCATGAATTATTTGTCTTTCATTGATATTCTGATTGTATAATATCTTCTGTAACAATTTCAGGTGATGAAAAAGACTCACTATTATTTGGTAGATACAAGTGTGATTATACCTGGTGCTGCAGTCTCAAAGCTGCAATTTAATATCATACAAGAAGAACCTTTCGCTGTTCATGATTTACAGGTGATTATTGTTCACTCAGTACGGATAGGAATTTCTTAGTACCATATGCATTCTTGAAACTCGAATAAAGGGTTTAAGTTCAGTTTTGACTGTAGAAAAGTGAATCAGGCCCTAGAGACAGTTTGCCTTTGTAATTGGCTGCTCCTGTCCTACCATTACGTCATTATAAAAAAACGGTTGAGAAGTTTAGGGCTAAATTGCTTTTCTTTCCCCTGTATTCTTACCTATTGTTGATGAAACATGCCTAATAATCAATATAACATGTACGAATGCCTATATGTATGAAATTAAGACACCAGCTCCCATTCATCATTAATACATATCAGGTCATGTCTGGTCATAACATGTGTTCTCTGTCCAAACATTGTGCTTCAGATTACCCCTTTACCAGTGTGGCATGGTCGTGGTTATCGCTCACTAGGTTTTCGTTTTGGTGATATTTGTTATATCAGGTAACACTTTTATGTGAAAAGATATGATGAACTTTTATTTTTCCTCTTTCTTTTCTCTACTTCATTCAGTTTTCACCTGAGCATTGTTCGTCTGATATTGACATTGCAGTGACGTCAGTGATATACCCGAAGAAACTTATCCTCTTCTGGAAAACTGTGAAATCCTCATTCTGGTCCTCTCTCTCTCTCTCTCCATATACATCGACATGCATGCACAAGAATTTACATCCAAATTCATTAATGCACTTTCTGGATACCTTGTTGCGTCCATTGTAAAATGTTTTCTCAGGATGCTTTGAGGCCTGATCGATCTTCATCAACACATTTCGGACTTCCAAGGGTATCTGCTTGTACATATTCTGGTAAACAACATTAAAATGCTAAAGCTTACTCTCTCTTTATCACTTGCTATTTTATCTTCAGGCTTTAGAGGAAGTACGGAAGATTAAGCCGAAGAGGACACTCTTTACTGGTATGTCTCTAGTTTCAGGCCTGTGTCACTGCAATTCAATTCCATCCTTTTTAAAGTGCTCCACAGTTTCAACAACTAATTATTGCATCATTAGGATGTAATTTTTTTACTTTTCCATGCTTTACAGTTGTGATTTTATGCAGGCATGATGCATCTGATGGACCATGAAAAAGTGAGTGAATACCTGAAAAACCTGATGGAAACCGAGGGTCTTGATGTACAACTCAGCTATGACGGATTACGTATACCGGTATCACTCTAGCTTTGCATGTTAATCCGCCGTTGTTTTTTCGGTGAGAACACGTTATACCATAATCTGCAACTGAAAATATTCAATGAGCTAACATTATATGACATAATTCTTGGGGAGCATTATGCTGATCCCCGTATACTTGTTTTTGTTGAATCCCCCATCACCATTTTTCCATGATCTTGTTTTGCATTTGTTCTATTATTGGAGGAATCAAAGTATGTTAAGCATTTTTGTTTTTAGTTTGATATTGATATTTACTTTCACCATTTTCCTTTTTGTACAAGCAATGTCATGGCTCGAAGATTAGGGATGGGTAGAGAATTAAATTACAAATGTTGAAATTTGAACTCTTACAGGTTGAATGTAATTTTCTCAAGGATGACTCTAAATATACATTTGATTTAAGGTAGGAATCTCAAAATTACACATAAAGTTTGATTTAATGTCTATTTTGATATATTATCTTTTATTTGATGTAATTATTTATATGAAATTTTGATTGTGGTTCAAATAAATACGTGAAACTTTCATTTTAATCCAATTATATATACCTTTAAAAAAATAAATACCTCAAAATATTTTTATATTGGATAGATATAATTATTTGTATATACGATATATAAGCATAAAATGATACTACATTAATAATTGTGTTAATAATTTTTTAAAATTAAGTCAAATCTTTTATTAAAAAAATTGAGTCAAATCAAAATTTCATACACAAAATTATACATTAAAATAAAATTTATGTATAATTTTGAGATTTCATCCCTTTAATTTAATAATGTAACTTTTAAAATTAAACTTATATATATAAAGAAGAAATTATTTGTTTTTCTTTTCATTTTTTAACTATTGAATTGATATGATAAATTCTCGATTTTCAAATAAATCATTAATTTTCTAGCTTATATATTAGAATATTACCATGTGAATATACGTATTTAGTTATTTTATTATTCAGTAATATATTTCTATTTTAAGTAATTATTATTAAAAATAATTAAAATAAATTTGGTGTTTTTGTCACATTTTGTGTATGTTTTATTATTATTATTATTATTGTTGTCTTACCTAACCCATACTTTTGGAAAAGATATTGTTTATTTATAAATTTGAATAATTTATATTAAAATAAAAATGTAATTCAACGTGAATATAAAGTGTAATTCAATATTTATCGAATTTTAATCAAAAATTCATTTAATTTTAACAAAATACTTTTCTATTATGTTGAAGTAAGATATAATTTAAAATAATAAGATGTAATTTTATCTAATCTAACCTTTTAATTAAATTATTTTATTCTATTTATAAATTGAATTTTTATTGTTTTAAATTTATCAAATTATACCTATTTTATGCTGAGTTTTGGGGCTTTATCAAGGTATTCTTAATTCTTGTGGTATCGTGTGCAGTCAGATTTTCATTCGCCTATTTATGATACAATTATTTAATTTAAATTAAATACTAATAATATATAACAAAATTATTTAAATATTCTCCATCTTAAACTATCGCCATTTATCGCATTTTTTACTCAAATAATATAAAAATAATAATTAATTACAAAAAAATATGAAAAACAGATTAATTATGAAAATAAACATTTACTACAGTGTTTTGATGGTGCCTCTTGATAAATTGGCAGTATCAGACTGAAATATGATGACCTAAAATATTCAGGAACCTAATATGGAAATTTACCTTTTTAGTTGACAGATGAAAAATAAGCTTTGAGGTGCCGCTGACGGTGTAGCGGCACCAAACATTAAAATGTTAAATCACTTCATAAATCCCTCTTATTTATTATTTTCTTTTATTATCTTTTAACACAAAAAATAGAAAGGTTTCTTATCAATTAGTCCAAAAAATATTTTTATGAAAAATTCGATTTCAACTAGAAATAAAATTTATTTATTTTTCAAAAAATAATTATAATTTTATTATCAATTTTATTTACAAACATGATATAAAATTATAATTATAAAAGCTTTAGAAAAATTTTATTATTTATAAATTATAATTATTAGTTAAATTTTTAGTTTTTATGGACACAATATAAAATTATAATTATCAACTTTTTTATAAAATTATTTTTTAATATAATTTTTTTGGACTAATTGATAAGAAACCTCTTTAATTTTAGTGTTAAAGGGGAATAAATAATAATAATAAAGGGACGCTTACAAAGGAATTTACCCTTTTCAATGTTTGGTACCGCCACAGGTAGCACCTTAAAGCCCATTTTGCGGCTACCAACTAGAAAGGTAAGTTTACATATTAGGTCCCTGAATATTTTAAATCATTACATTTCAGTATGATACCGCCAAATTGTCAAGCGACACCGTCAGAGCACTATAGCAAATACCTATTTTCCATACCTTTTTTCATAATTAATTATTATTTTTATATTATTTGGATAAAAAACCCCCATTTATCATCATCTTGAATTTATGATACAATTAATTATCTTTTAACTTTTATTATTTTATTCAACTTCACAAGAAAAATAAAATAAATAGATAAATGTATAAGTAACATTTTTACCTATAATAAATAATAAAAAGACATTTATTAAAATATGATAAACATAAAATTCTTTTTATTTACTTTCTATTGAACTTGTCCACTTCTAACCTTTTTAGATTAATTTACAAAGTGATTGTGGAATTATTTAGGAATTATAAATTTTGTAAACAAATATAAAATTACAATAATAATTAATAACAACTTATTGTAAGATTTAATAAGAAAATTAAATTTAAAATATAAATATAATAATATTACTTTATGATATTTCAAACTAAATTTATATCAACATACTAAACTCGAAAAATGATAAAGTAATTGTTCGTATTAATTCCAATTCCAGTTCCAGTTCCAATACCAAATCTAATTACATTGCATGTGTGTATATAATTAAAATTTATTTTGAGTTCATTTATTTATTTTTGAGAGGAGCACAATTACAATACAAGTATAGAACAAATATAAATATATGTCCGATCAACTAAAATGTAAAATCAACTCAATACAAAGCATAATGGAGGAAGAATCATAAATAACCCACACATGGCACATGCATACAATAGGACAGAGATTCACACATCGTAATTACGAATAGTGAGACTCGAGCCTGAATAATAAATAATATATATATATATATAATTATTGAAAGACGTAAATTAAAAATATTGTGTTCCTTTTAAGAAGTTAATTGTTATTTTCTATTATAAATAAAATAATTAATTAAAATAAAACTTTAATTCAAATGATTATAATTTTTAATAAAGATTGGAAAAGTAAACCTAATTATTATAAGAACTAAATTTAATTTTTTTTAAAAATCAAAAAATACGGCTCAAGGATACTCTTCTCTTTTTCTCATTCCTTATCATTTTGGCCACACAAAGTAACTGTCCTTTTAGCTATGGATCCCTAAAAATTCAGTGCTAAATTCAGATAATCCATAAGTCAATCAACCTCTGTATTATATATATATATATATATATATATATATATTTGATTATAGGATATCCCAACGTGAATCAAAATATTTATAATAAATAAATTTGTAAAAAAATAAATTAATGATTAAAAAATTTTAGTTGAAATGATAAAAATTATTATTATTATTATTATTATATTATTATATTATTCCGTTAAAAGGCGAAATCATGGTTGCTTTTTGCTTCCTTGGTGATACTGACATTCAAGTCAACTATAGTGTGTTTTATTTATCAATATTTGTACACATATAATAATAAATAATAATTTGCCCATGTTCTTCTTTGAATATAAGCTTACAAGCATTACATTTATGACCACTCCCTCATTATTTTCATTTTTCTCCACTTCCATGCATGCAAAACGATAATTTCGAGTTGGATAATGAAGGCAAATGTTTCATTGAATCGAGAAAAAAATTTTGAGTTAATTGAGTTCACGAGTCATATTTTAATATATTAATTCGATTTGAAATTTTTTCGAATTAAGTGAAAATATTTGAGTTAAATTAAAAAACTAAACATATCAAATTAAAATTTTATTACGGTATACTTAATTCTATGTTAGAGCATATAAATTTGAAACCTTTGGTGAATGCATTAAAAAATTATTGTAAAATCAATTTTTGATAATAAAAATGATGTTAAACAAAGGGCTTTTGCCCATCAAAATATTTTTAAAAATTGCTTTTGAAGACAAATACTATGTGTTTTTCAAAAGCATTTTCAACCTAATTCTAAATTAGTCCACAATCAATCATGAATTGTAAAATTATAATTCTGCATAATAATAAATTTAGTTTTCAAAATTTATATGTATTTTAATTTAGTTTTTTTTAGCTAAATTTAATTATTAATATTTCAAAAACAATTAAATCACTTTTTTATAACAGAAATACTGACTAAAACATTAATTTTTGAATAATGTTAACATGGCAACTCGTGTAATAATCTATATGTACTTTATATTAAAATGACACTTTTTATCTCATATGTCATGTCATCAAATAATTTACAAATTATAAAATATTAAAAATTTAAAAAAAAAAAAAAAAAGTATGAAGTACTTATGGATTACCATGCGAGTTGCTAAATTTAAAAATTTAATGATTTAGTTAGTATTCCTATAAAAAATAATTCAACTCTATTTGAAAGGTTGAGAGTTAAATTCGATTATTTTGAAAATGTTAAGAGCTAAATTTAGCTAAAAAAAGGATAAGGATTAAATTGACAAAAAATAAAAATATTAAAAGTTAAATTTATTATTTTGTCAAACACTTATTAAGTGAAAGTGAGATATAGGTGTAGTATTTTGTTTAAGTTGAAAAGTGAAATGATGGGAAAGATTAGTGGAAAATAAGAAATAAAATAAATTTTAAATGTGCTCAATAAAAAAGAAATGTAAAGTAAAAAAAACGGGAAAAATAATCATTTTTCATCCTAATACATAAAAGTAAATCAATTCAGATTAGAATGATAACATGAAAGAAAATGAAAGAGACCTAAGTATTCAAAAGTATATATATTATTTTCAACATTTTCCTTTTTTTCATCCTAATACATAAAAGTAAATCAATCCAGATTAGAATGATAACATGAAAGAAAATGAAAGAGACCTAAGTATTCAAAAGTATATATATTATTTTCAACATTTTCCTTTTTTTCATCTCATTTTTCAACTTTAAACAATAAACAAAAAATAAATTTCTTTTACTTTCAATTTTTGTTTTATCTTTTCTACCAAGCAAGCTAATAAAACGAAAAATGTATATTTTTATCTATTTACTTTTCTACTCCTTTAACTTTTCATTTTTCAATATTTTGGTAGGAATCATCTTAAAAATAATAAAATTAAGATGGTAAGAGAATAGAAGAGAAAGAGAAATATAATCTCATAGTGCAGATGTATTAGATGAAGCATTTAAAAAATATTTTTCATTTCTCTAATTTTTTAATTTTACTAAACAAGAAAAATACTTTTTCTTCTTATTTTCCGTAATTTTTAAATAATATATATTTATCTTTCTAGTCCAAATTTCCATCTTACCAAGCTAAGCAAAGCCCAAAAAAAAAAACATAAGAGGAAATAGCTTTTAGCATGCTTGTAAGGAATTTAGTCAATGGACCAATCATGTCACCGTAAATGTACAAAAGCTGTTAGAGAGTAATATAAAATATACATATATATATAATTCAACATTTTTTTTTATATATTTTAGATACATAAATAATAATAAAAATACAATATAAATATTTTAAAATTATAAAATATAGATTATTAATGTGTGAATATATAAAGCATATTCATGGGGGAAGTAGTATCACAGTGGTCCTGATTTTGAGGTAAAACGAAACTGTATCAATATTATATCCTTTTACTTTTTGTACTCACTTGCATTAGTCGTATCAATTTATATATTAAATATTCCTACTTTTGAGTTTTATGTTTATATATAAACAAATGTAAGTTTTCTTGTGTACATAAATAGAAAAATTAAAATAATTATCCGAACAAATTCCTTGACTAAATTTTAAGTCGAGTAAGATCGAGGTGAGTTCATTTTATATTATATTTTTTGAGTTAAATCATTATTTGGAGTTTAAACTTTACGATATTTTTTACGTTTTGGGATTTGAATTTTTTTGTCTAAGTTAATCATGAATTTGGTAATTGTTTACATATTTTGGTATCAAACAGGCAATTATTTTCATATTGAGGTTTGGATTTTTTTTATCCAAGTTAATTATTGAACTTGATAATTGTTTTCATATTGAGCTTAAACTTTAGTGATTTCGAGAAAATATTAAAGACTACTTTGGACAAAAAAATTCAAGCTCTAATGTGAAAACAATTGTCAAGTTCGAAAATTTAGACCCTAAATTGAGAGTAGTTGGCTAGTTCAACCCCAAAAATGATTGGCATACTAATAGATTTAGCCCTTAACATTTATATTTTTTTCATCAATTTGGTTTTTATTATTTTTTTGAGTTAAATTTAGCCATTAATCTTTCTAAAATAGTCAAATTGCTTTTTTAATAGGAATGTTGACTAAAATATTATTATTTTTAAATATATTAGTGTGACAGTCGACGTGCACTTCATGATAACATGATATTATTTGTTTTATATGTCATGTCAATAATTTTTAAAAATTATAAAAATATTCATAGATGAAAAAAAAAATCAAAATTAAAAAAAATTACAAGAGATTCATAAAAATTTAAAAAGATAGCATGAAGTACACACGAATTATTATGTGCACGGTCATGTCAAAAAATTAAACATTTTAATCCATATTTCTATTTAAAAAAAAATCAAATTGAATATTTTTCAAAAGGTTGATTAAATTTAACTCTTTTAAAAGTTTGAGAACTAAATTTAATTTAAAAAAAGAACAAATTAACAAAAGATGTAATCGTTGAAGACTAAAATTGAGATTATACCAAAATATATAACATTATTTCCTTTACCCAAAATACATAAAATTAGAAATCTTAGTTAAAAAGATACTGCATTCTTTTATGATCCTGCATGTTATGGTGAGACCCCTGTAACTTTATTTTTGGCTTCTTTTGAGTTTTTACGGGGAAGGGTGGAGGTGATTAGACAGACCCTTTAAGTGGATAAAATGTTTATATATATATATATGATTAATGTAAAAATAATAAAGATAATAAAATTAGATATAATAACGATATTATAATATAAAATAAAAAATAAACTATCTTATCACACCTTCCATCAAGATTCATACACCAAAACATTATGCATTTTTTTCTTATTGGTAGATAGGAACATATGCTTTTATGAGTAGAAAAATTAAAGCTTTGTTAAAGGTGAATAAACAATACTAAAAAAAAAAAAGAGATAGGAAGGATTTTTAAATTAATTATATTATTATTTATAAGATGGTGGTGGGAAGAGAACAGAGGAAAAGACAGAAAGGGCAACGTCAGAGTTACCGTAAGGTTCCCTCTTATTTTGGTGGTTGTTGTTTGGACTGCTTTTGGATATCACACTACGCCTTACAGAGGGATCTCAATCTCATCCTCATCTCTCTCTCTGAGTTTTATGAGCTCAGTCTTTTATTTTCTTTATTTCTTCGTATTTATATGGTTATACCTAATAAGGTTTTATTGAGAGGTGAAACCAGGAAGCTTAAAAGTGGATAGGGAAGTTCTCTATAACCTCTACCCGCCTAGGTGTATACCTCTCTCTCTCTCACACACACACGCACACGCACACACGCACACACGCACACACACAAGTATATATTGAGTGTTTGCCTATAAAACAAAAGAATTGTTCCTTTGGGTTTATGCCAAACCAAGAAAAACCATCAAGGGTCTCTATGATTAGGATTATGGGATTCATTCATATATATGTTAAGGGTAGCTACTTGAGTCCATAACTAGTATCTATATTTTCTTGTTCTCTTTTATCACTTTATTATTATTATTTTTTTGGTTTTTTATCTATGGATTTTCTGTAACCAAGATCCATGGTTATTTAAGAGAAGATGATGAAAGGTTATATAGTCCACCAACAACAAGAAGAAGTTTTGGAAGAGAATATGTCTAATTTGACCTGTGCATCTGGTGAAGCTAGTGTTTCTTCAGCTGCTGGTGGAACCAACTATTCTCAACAATACTTTAGTAACCCACCAGCTCAAGCTCAGCCAGTTAAGAGAAAGAGGAACCAACCAGGCAATCCAGGTTTGTTTGGGTTCAAACTTCACAACCCTTATCTTAAAACTCCATTACTTTTATTTGTTTTCTTAACTAAGACTTTTGTTTTGAATCAGACCCAGATGCAGAAGTGATAGCTTTGTCACCTAAAACACTAATGGCTACAAATAGATTTGTGTGTGAGATCTGCAACAAAGGGTTTCAAAGAGACCAGAACCTTCAGCTTCATAGGAGGGGGCACAATTTGCCTTGGAAGTTAAAGCAAAGAACAAGTAAAGAGGTGAGGAAGAAGGTATATGTATGCCCAGAAGTCAGCTGTGTTCATCATGACCCATCCAGGGCACTTGGGGACTTGACTGGTATCAAGAAGCATTTTTACAGGAAACATGGTGAGAAGAAATGGAAATGTGACAAGTGCTCCAAGAGGTATGCAGTTCAATCCGACTGGAAAGCTCACTCTAAGACTTGTGGCACTAAGGAATATAGATGTGACTGTGGAACCCTCTTCTCAAGGTATGAAAAAACAACTAATCCCCTCCCATAATCATTTTGGGAATTAATGTAATAACATGAACATTAAAGTTACTTTTAAATACAACCGTCAAAATCTCCATTTATTGAGGCACGCACTTGAGTAAAATTTTGAAATTTTAAAAAAGGTTTTCTTTTTTTTTTTTGCCAAATCTTTGTCTGATACATATGAAGAATTCATTGCACTGCACATGTAGCAATTCCTACTTTCTCACACCCTAGAGGCTAGAGAGAGATAGAGAGATATGCCTGCTTGCATCCTGAGTGCCTGCCTGATGTAGTGTGTATTGGGTAATTTTGTTTGCACCAGCTCAAGTGGACAATCTGTCCCATGTATATGCTCTGAGTGAAATGAAAAATAAATACATAAATAAAAATAATGGGACGCAGAAAGAGAAAAGTCAGAGACAAAGTCAAATGTTTCTCGCATTGTCATAATCGCAGTTCATGACTGGTTTGGTTTTTTGTTTTCTTCTGTTTGTGTTTCTGTTTTTTTTTTTCTTTCCAGGAGGGATAGTTTCATTACTCATAGAGCCTTCTGTGATGCATTAGCAGAGGAGAGTTCAAGAGCAACAATCATGGGAGCCAACACTGTTCAACCAGGCTCATCTCATACAAATTTACAAGTACCCCAATTCAACCCCCATGACATCCAAGCATTTTCACTTAAGCAAGAGCAACACCAAAGGTTCACCCCTCTCAAGCCTGATATTCCTCCATGGCTCGCTACCCAACCAATGCTAGGGGCTGGGGCTGGGGCTGGTCTGTCCTCATCATCATCTTCCATTTTCTCCCCCAGTTTAACGCTTCATGAGAATCCCAACCCTATCCCTACTCTTGATCCTACTCTTCCTCCCTACCATCTAACAACAGTACTTTGCCCACACATGTCAGCTACTGCGTTGCTTCAGAAAGCTGTTCAGATGGGAGCAACCCTGAGTAACAAACCTGGCTCATCATACGCACCAGCTACTATGAGACCCCACCTACAAACTCACGTGTCTGCTGATTTTGTTGGTAGCACCAACAACAACACCACAACAGCTGGCTTTGGTCTCAACTTGTCTTCACGTGAAGAACTCTCTATGGGGAGTGGATTTATCCATGGTTCGACTCATCATGCAGCTGAAAGCTCAGGTGCTCCTCCTCCTCCTTCCCTTCTTCTACAAGGCATGATGAATTCTTTGTCTTCTCCCACTGGAATTGACTCCACTTCCTTTGATGATATTGCATTTAGTGGGATTTTGAACGCAAAGAACAAGAGCGGGACTCTCATCCATGAATCATTCTCGAAAACAACTGCACCACCCAAAAATGGCACTGGAAATAATAATGACCATGAAAGCACAGCGGGTGGTAGTACTCAAGGTGAAGCCTTGAGAAGAGATTTCCTGGCTCTTTGACCTTTCTCCCATCTCTAGTTTCTCAACATTCCTGATGCTAGTAACTGCATGAACACTTGGATTCCATGATCAACAAGGCAGCCAGTCTCAAAAACCATGGCAAGTTTTAGGTAATATAGAAAAACCATTTCAAATACACTGTATCTTAAATTTTATACTCTCTTTTGATTTATTCTGCCATTTCCCCTTTATCTAATCTCCTCTACAATCTTTTCAAAGGGAAAGGACTCTCCAGATAATCATTTTCCATAAATATAGTCCATGTTACAAATTTTTGTTGTTGGTATGCATAGACATGCAAAGCAAAAAACGTAAGGTTAATACTATAGTAAATATAAAATATTATTGGGTGATGTTATGTTATATGAAATTAATGCAGCCTATTGGCCATCATGAATATGACATCCAATCAATGAGTTTAGTCTTGTAGTGTAATCGTATATGGTGTAAGTTGTAGCTAGGGAAGGGAAAACCATGTCAATTAATCTATATATCCTTTTATTTTCACAATTAATTAGTATTAAATCGAAAGTTTTGACTATGATTCAAATAAGATAAGTAGATGTTATGTCATAATGAGTAAGAAACATAAAATCCATTTCTCTAATTTCTTAGTTGTCATCATGACGTTAGATGTATTATTATTACTTGAATTTCTGAAATTAAGAATTCATTAATTGTCAACTTGTAATGATGGATTTTCTTGTAAGTAACCGGGGAAGAAAATACTAAATTGCTCCCTTTTTACATTGCTAAAAATATATATACACGACCTATAGGTGTAGCAAAATTAAAAAATATATTTTTTTTATATAATTATATAAATGTGGTGTCCTAGACCAAACGACAGCACCTCAATATAGACCAAACGAAAACTGACAAAAAATTGTTCATGATTGAGTCATAGACTCCCACATTTCAAAAGTTTTTATTTTCACAACAAATTTCAAATGTTGATATTAAAATTTTTTATTTATTTTGATACAAAATCTAGAACTGTTCGTAATATCTCTCCAACCTTTAAACTAAATAATAAAATTTACATATTTTCATCCAAGTTATATTATATAATACTATTTCGCCCTAGTCAAGGAAGTTTCTGTTTGCAGAGTTAATTTTAATACAATTTGATTTAAGTGTTATCGTATATGAGTTTTGCTCAAATTTATTTTGATTTAATTTCGGAATAGAGTTGAGAGACTGTAGAGAATAGGGAAGAGGGAATATGAAAAAGCAAACATATATACATTTAACTTTTAAGTACAAAAAGTAATTTATTTGGTCACAATTATTGGGGTTTTTACTATATAAAAAGAGGACAAGTTTTCAAAACTTTATAATGTGAAGGCTAAGAGTTTCTATGATAAGTAAACTCGTGACGTTCCCATTAGCTAGCGTTGTCCATATTCATGGTGGCCCCCCATCCTCCTTGGATCTCTTGCTCTTAAATTTCCACATTGTTCTATATTTTGCTCTTTATTTTAAAGTTCATGTGAACATCCATGTCCATCCATACCAACCACCATTACAGTTCAAACTTCAAACTTAAGATTTGATTGAGAGAATGTAGATTTTTTTATGGGGGATGAGTTTAAATTTCACTAGTATAAATATTGAGATTTTTTTGACGGGTAATCATGCGTATTTGTCACGGAACTAGAGCTTTAGTCTAGCAAACCAACGAATGCTTGAGCAAATGCTCTTAATATGTTCTTTAATTCAATAATGGAATAATTGCAGATGAAGGGAGGATGGGTTCTATTTATAGTTGAGCTCCTCCAGATTCAACGGTACAGATCAAATTACATCAATGATTGAAATTAATTCTCATCTATAGTAAGAGAGTTATAAGAGATTTAAATTCTATTCACGTTTATTCTTTAGGATTATAATAATTATCTTGGTAAAATATAATTTACTGGAGTGTTTACATTCTAACTAGGATCCAAGTAGATGAGCCTTGAGTCTCTTCCAAACAATGAGTCAGTTTGATTAGGCCAAATGATCCTCAATGAACAAGAAGGAACATCAAGTGTACTTTGGTTGCGAACTTCGCTGTGCAACCCATGACACATCGGCATGATTTGTGTTATGAGTTATTGAATGAAATATTCTAGCTCCATGAACCCATCAACTCATTAAACTCTCAACAAAATCGAAGTTACGGGGAGACGCTTCTTAAACTTTTCTAGAAAAAAATTAGAAATCTCTTAAAAAAAAAAAAACAAATCATATATTGCAAATATGAAAAAAAAAATCATAATATGCAAATTAGGCATGGTAAATTAGTTTTTTTTTTCTATTAGAATTATTTAATAGAGTTAATTTAAATGACCTTCCCAATTATATAGGATTTATAAGTTACACGAAAGTTGATATTAATTTAATGATTTAATTTAATGAAATTAAAAGTTTGTGACTTAAAAGAAAATTGAAATTAAGTTTAATAACTTACGATGTAAATTATCCAGCATATCCATGGTTTTGAAAAGCAGCCATTTTTTTCTCTTGACTTGTGTACTTAAATTTGGACATTTCATTTTCAATTTTCATATTTGACAGCTCCGTTCAAGTACTTATGAGCTGTATGGTTGACAACACCATCACTCCATTACTTCATTATGGGCTTTGTTGAGGCCCAATATTTTAAAAGGATTTTTATTCTTTTGTTGGTAACCACCCATTTTCACCCAAACCAATGATCTAATGCGCTCACACTCCTAACTAGGATTGTTCAAACTTCAGTTGAAATCGAATTGATTTAATTCGATTAGTCGGTTGGTTAATCGATTTAATTCGATTGAAAGTTGAATAATAGTTTTTTGAAATTTCGATTAACAGTTAATTTGATTCAAATCAATAGTTGCCGGTTATTATTTCTGCTTGTCAAAGTGTTTTTATTAAGGGAAGAAGTACCGTTGACAACACACTCTTTGCACATGAGCTTGTCGAAAGCAGATTTCACCAACATGTGTTGTGAAGGTGGATTTGTAAAAAGCTTTTGACTCCCTTAATTGGTCTTGTCCGGAGAAAATGGTTAAATGGATTGCTACATGCATTACCATCTTTTAATGAAGGGCCCGTTGGCTATTTTAAGGGTGGTACAGGGATAAGGCACGGAGATCTACTATCTCCCTACCTTTTTCTTATCTCAATGCATGTTTCTTCTTAAATGCCTCAGGCTTAAACTGACTCATCTGTCTTTTGCAGATCATCTTCTTTGGTGCATTTTGGAGGAATTTTATTATCTTTCTGGTTTGCAATTGAATGCTGCGAAAAGTGAGTATTTTTTGGTCCGTGTTTCTGATGAGGAATTTGGGAGTTCCAGATTTGACCAAGAGAATTACGACTAGAATTAATAGTTGGTCTTCTATGCTGGAAGATTGTAGCTAATTAAAGTTATGATTTATAATCTCCAAGAGTCAAGCTTACTGGTGTCGACAATTTCTTTTGCTCTTAAGAGCTGGATGGGGAAAGATGGTGCAACTTTTGGAGCAAGAGTCAGCTAGCAGAAGATTCGTTCACCTAAAGTGTTGAGGGTGGGTTAGGTTTGAAAAAACTTGAAGATTGGAATCAGGCTTGCATTTTGCAACATGTTAAAGCCAATCTTGCTGGCTAAGGGTCTTTGTGCATTGCTATTGGTTCTCCATGTAGTTGGAACTAGAAAAGACTACTTCCAATGAGAGAGGTGGCCGCTCCCATCATTTCAACAGCGACTGCTGGTAGTAATATCTCTACTGCCAAGTTGAGGGAGAAGAGAAGGGTAGTTGGCAAAAGTTGATAATGTTTCTGTAGAGGCCCAATTTTGAGCGGCCCAAATAAAAACAAATAAAATAAAATAAATAAAAATTCACTTATTTATTAAAAGTCTATTTATAAGGCATGCCCAAATAAAACCCAATTATCCATTAAACTTAACCCTAAATTTAATCCAAATTTAAAAAACGGCCCCAAAACCCAAAACATTAATAAAAAGGGAAACCCTAATTTGCCTAAGGGCTACTAGCACCGCAACCCTCCATGTCAGTCATGTGACCTTTCAGCATCTGATCTCTCGATTGCCGACCCTTCAACTTTTGACCCTTGGACTTCTGACTTCTCGATCTCCGAGGTCTTCTCTGCCACCATTTCACCAAAATGGCAAGGGTGCGACTCTCGTCGTTGCTGTTGACCCAGAGACCTTGCCCACCAAGGTGTTACCTGCAAAAAGAAAAGAACAGAAGCAGAAACAGATACAAAGCAAGACAAAGACGCAACAAAAATAATAAAATGTATTAAATGTGGTTATAAAGGTCACACCAACCTCTGTAATATTTTCTACACATGAAAAAATTAATAAAAATACAGAGTAGTTGAATACAAGCAATAGAGATTCCAAAGAAATTTAGGTGTTATATTCTATTTCATTTTATTTTTTCGAAATATATATATTCTAAATAAAAAACAAAATATGAAACTGATTTGAAAAAAAAGGAAAAGTAAAGAAAAATTAAAAATTAGTTTTAAAGAATCAAATCTAGGGTTTTTTCAAAGAAAAACTAAAAAAAACGAAATCTTTTTGCTTTTTTGGTTCAAATCTGGGATTTTTTAGTTTGAATCTGGATTTCTAAAAGAAAAGAAATAAAAAATAGAAAAAAAACTAACCTTTCAATTCTCCGACCACCTCGCACGACGATCGTCGGCATCGGATGTCGAAAGCTCACGATGGTCGACAAGAACCCTCACGATCGGAAGGACTGTCGGAGACATTAAGGGTTGAGAGGATTTTAGAACTTTTCTTTTGTTTTTTTTTTAAAACTAGGTTTTGAAATGAATTTTTAAAGTTTTTTTTGCTTATAAAGACGCACCATACGACGTCGTTTTGCACTTTCTGCTCATAGTTTAAAACAACGTCGTTTTAGCCTATACCCGAATCTGACCCATATCAGCACAAGGATCTGCGTGTTTTCATTTTAAGGGTTATTTACGAATTTGGCCCTTTCGCATTTTTTAAAATCCATAATTTCATCCTTTTTATATTTTTGATTTATTTTAAAATTATCCTTAATTTTTATTTCTCTTTTAATTTAGTCCTTAGACATTTTGGAGGCCTGAGATGTTGCCACGTGTCAATTTCTTGAGGATTATTGCTCATTAAGCCCATGTTTTATTTAAAAACTATATTTTAACCCTAAACTTCTCTAAAAATTTAAATTTAACCTTAAGTTTTCTAAAAATTAATTTTTAACCCCTAAATTTTCTAAAATTTCATTTTAGCCCCAAACTTTCTAAAATTTCATTTTTGACCCTCAAACTTTCTAAAATTTCATTTTGACCATCGATCTTTCTAAAAATTTCATTTTGACCCTTGAACTTTTTGAAAAATTACATTTCAACCCCTAAAACTTTCCAAAATTTTAATTTTGCCCTTTTTTTTTTTTCCCCTTATTTTCACTTTATTGCTTAAAGTTTTTATTTTAATTCGAAATTAGACCTGTTTTTTTTTAATGTTCTTCCCTTTTTAGATTTCCCTTTTTGTTATTTAAAATTTTTTAATCTCGTTTATATATTTGTGTTTAATTTTTTATTTCTAACAATAATCATCTTTTGTATTTTGTTCCTCCATTTTTTTTTTTTTTTTTTTTTTAAGTAAGTCCCTTTGTTTTGTTTTTTTATATTTTTATCTTTCATTCAATATTCAAGATTCTATTGTTGTTTAATTTCATATTTTGCATTTTGATGTTACTCGTATTTTTATTTTTGTGATTTTCTCATTTTGTAAAATTATATGTATATTTTCCCATTTTTCGTATATAAAATGTTTTAATGATTGTATATTTTGATATAAAAATCATTTTAAAAATCGAGGCGATGTTCGTTACTTAAGGATTCGCTAAAATTATTTTTCAACTTACGAGATGCGGTTTTATCTTTAAATTTAAGTAATTTAATACCTCATTTTGAAAATTAAAACGTGTAGGTTTTAATAAATTGAAGAACGTTTTTTTTCGAGTATCCGAGATGTCGTGTTCCTAACTTACGGGATGTGACTTCATTCTCGGTAAATTCTAGATAAAAGTTCGTTTTTCCTGAAATTTAATTTTCAAACAACACCTAATATACGATTTTTATCTTTAAAACGATTTCACTTTTAACTATGTCTTAAATTTTCTTTAATCGATTGGTAAATGATTTTCGTTTTTCGAGGACTCGAAAAATATCGCACCCCTAACTTATGGGACACAACTTTTCTCCACTGACTCGAAATAGAAGATCATTTCATGTGAAATTTAAATTTTTTTATTGAATATGATTATTTCACATATTCCAGGATCGTATTTTAAATTTTCTACGGGTTTTGAACTTTTCAACAACCAAATAAATAATCGACTAGGTATCAATTTTGGGTCTATGAGAGTGTTAATCATTCCTCACACGTAATCGACTCTCGAATTTATTTTCTGAATTTCGAAGTCCATATTATTTTTATAAAATAAATTCAAACGTTTTAGATGATCCAATCACATCAAATTAAAAAAGATTAGTGGCGACTCTCATTTTCGATTTTAAAAATATTTTCGAGATTTTCTATTTAAAAAAAAAAGGTTTCGACAGTTTCCATTACATACTCAAATTGAAGGGCAAATATCTTATTTCTATCCAAAAAAACATAATTTATTAAACCTTTGTAAAATAAATTTTCTCCGATAATAAAATCATATTCATAACTATCCAAAATATTTATTATTTTCGACATTTTTTATTTAAAGAATTACATTATTTATCTATTATTATTTATTATCTTAAAAAAATAATTTAAAAATCAAAATTTGTGCACTCATCCCATTTCTCTTACCACGTGGTAGAACGTGATTGGAGAAAATGGTTAAAGGGCATGTAGGGTACCAAACCAAGGGCCCGCAAATCTGTGTCTAACTGTGCTCTGGCAATGGCGGCAAAGTGGAAAAGGAAACGAGGAAGCTACCCATAGCCAGCCATTGAGAATGACGATGGATCCGTCCGCAGGAGGTGGAAGCTGCACTACGATCCCAACCGTCCCACCCCACAGTAACGTATCTACTCCCTCAAATCAAGACCATCCATACCTCTCTCCTCCACCTCCACCATCACCACAACAACAAGAAGTGCAGCAGGATCAACATCATCAGTCACTACCTTCTCACTTTCACCTCTTACACGTATTCCTTTAATCAAAACCATAACCTTATCACTCTTTATACTTTCTTTTGTTTTATGGGTTTGTTTTGTGTGCGCAGTTGGTCGAGAATTTGGGTGATGCAATTGATAATGGAACTCGGGATCAACATTCTGATGATTTGGTTTGTTTGGGTTTTTCTTTTCCCTCCTTTTAAAATTTTGAAACTGCTTTACTATTTGTTTCGAAGATTATTGATTTTCTACTTGGTGGGTTTTCTGAAAGATTAATGAACTGAACAATCATTTCGAGAAGTGCCAACAGCTTTTAAACTCGATTGGGACATCAATTAATACCAAACCTATGGTGAATTACCTACTTATCTTCTCTTGTTTCTTAACTTATAATTTCTGTTCATAAACTATGTGATATTGATAAAGTTGCATGTCTAATATATTAGTACTAGTGTTTCTTCTTATAACTTAATTTATGGTTTTTGGATTGTAGACTGTTGAAGGACAAAAGCAAAAGCTGGAGGAAAGTGAACAATTGTTAAATCAAAGGAGGTTAGTAATTGGTCCTTGATTTGTGTTTTTCTTTTCCCGCAACTTAAGTAATTAATGTGTACATTTCGTTTTTCTTCCAATTCAAGGAATTTAATTGCCAACTATAGAAGCTCTGTTGAAGATCTTGTTAAGACTGAGCCATAGTGCACAGGTAAGAAAATGCATACAGAACATTTGACTTAAATATTTGCTTGCAGTACTGTTCACTGTAACATATCCATTAAGATTCCAATTTGAGTAAGAACTGCTCATTAACATTCTTTGATTCAAAGATTCAATTTCATTGACCTAGTTCAAAAAGTGTCATTGCTTGTTTGTGTTTTGTGTGAAAGAAGCAAGTAACAGAGTGTTCAGTCTTATAGATACTGTGTTATAGGGTTTCAGTGAGGGCATATGAATCAGGGTCAGGGCTAGGGAAGTTGTCTGGAATTGATATAGGGAAAAACCATGTAAATGCTAGTGTTTATCTTCCGCCAGCACAACAAAAACGAAACGAGTAATGAACAGAAAAACCGGACCATGGCAAGAAGTGCATTTCAATCTGGGAACTATTGTGTCTATTATTCTGCAGGTTTACTGTTTAGATTACATTATGATGCACTAATGAAACTTATTTTGGCCTCTTGGGAAAATCTATTTGTGGATGTTATAAAGATTATTGTTCAAACTTTGCATCGTAGTTGTTTATCATTTGTCTGCAGAGCTTGTGTCCTTTAAGAGTATCAAAGAGAGGATTTTCGAGTCATTGGCCAACAATTTTGTTACCACTTCTTAAGATAAAAGGCTTTATCTATTGTCATTGAAAACTCTTCAAATGATAATTTCAATCAACAGTTACAAAGTTGTTCACCACTGTTCTAGAGCTGTTGGGTTGGATTCTCTACATGTTTGCACCCATCCTATGATAGATTTGCTTTGCCTATGCTGTTCTATATTTGCTTTCTTCTTTGGTTCTTTCATACTGATGACTGTTTCCTTCCTTGAAATTCGAACTACAGCTTGCGACAACTGGTACTTCGGCTTTGCTGCATTCAGGTCAAGTGCTCGTTCAATTGAATTCCGGAAGTTCGATAACGGAATCCGTAGAACTTGTAGTTACAGAATTTGATCATATTCATTTCTTTGTTTTGGCAAGTCCAAAACTCTTAATATCTTGTCTACCTTGTTCCTTATATCAAGATTTCTTTTGGAACATGATCATGTTCAAATGCAATCTTTTCCTTTTTCTCCTTTTGGTGCCATTGAAGTTTATGGGGATCTGAAATCTCGATTGTGCTGGGGCCTGGATGTTCATAAAGTTTCTAGTGGAAGTTAAATTAAGATTAATAAACCTTGTCCACTGTATTGCATTCAAGTTTTTCACTCTCCAAGTCGATAATCTAAGACGATTGCTATTCTCTATGTTTTCACTTGTGTGAAGCTGGTTAAGGTTGACACGGGTTCCAACTGCGTTATCCCATCACCACCTCTAATATAGTATATAAGAAAAAATGGGATTGCATTCACAGGATTCGAGCTATCATTAAATGTCACATCTTTTATATGAAATAATTGAATTAAATCCCTTACAAGTCATCATTTTGCTCAACCAAGGCGAAAAGAAAACCAGTAGGGTGTCTCATGAGAAACTAGCCATTAGAAATTTCTGGAAAACGAGGGAAGATTGAAGAAAGAAAAGGCAAAAGTGGCAAAAGATAAGAAGTACCAAAATTAGCAAGACATTGATATCTTGGAAAAAAAAGGGTCATTACAAAAATTTCAAAAACTCCATAAAAATAGTTAAGACCGTGAATCTATTTTTAGCTCCCATAAATAAACAGATAATGTTTTGAAGTCAAATAGTGTGCCAACTTACCCATTAAACAATCCAAAAATATCCATTGATAACAGAATTTGTTTAATTTTCCTTCACTCTTTTGACCCTTTCTCCTTCATATACCAACCTGTCTTCCGTTCCTTTCATTTCTCTCCATCTCTTATTTTCTCCCTTTCCTTTATTCCCATCCCATACAACCCTCCAGAAATAAACATTTTGCTGTAAAAATACATTAAAAAAAATAAAAACAAACAAAAAAAACTGCACCATCCCCGGCGGCAACGCATCCGATATCTCATTCCCTTTCAAAAACAATAAGCAAAAAAGGAGAGCCAAAAATATGAGCATTTCGAGAACTGGTAGTAACGGTACAACGCAAGCTTGCGCTGCATGTAAATACCAACGTAGGAAGTGTGCACCGGACTGCATTCTCGCCCCATATTTCCCTCACGATCGTCAACGACAGTTCCAAAACGCGCATAAATTGTTCGGGGTCAGCAACATCACCAAGATCATTAAGAACCTTAACCCTCCCGAAAAGGACATAGCCATGCGTACCATCGTGTTTCAGTCCGACGCACGAGCTAATGACCCTGTTGGAGGTTGTTATAGGATCATTCAAGAGCTTCAACGACAAATAGAATACAGCCAGGCCGAACTTGACCTGGTTTTACATCAGCTAGCCATATGCCGAGCACAGGCCGCCCAACAACAACATAGCGATTTAACGCTGGGTTGCGATATGATCAATCCCCAGGATCCATTGAACTCGTATAACTCCAACTACTATTACGTCCAAGAACCTCACGAGGAACTGTTTGCGGTGAACGATAACACCCAACAACACCAGTTGCAAGAAAACTACGATCATTCATGGGGCATACAAGAATCGACGACAGCATTGTCGACATTGAACATCAAGCAGAGTTTTATGAAACAAAGTGAACATAATGAAGTACATGAGGATGAAGTGAAGCATGATTATGGGATAGCTTGTGAAAGGCATGAGATGAAGTTTGAGAACGAGGATATAGTTGAAAGGAGGTTTGTGCCATCCACACAATTAGTTATGTCATCTTAATCATATATATATATTTTTTTGTTCATTCTTACGAATGAATATGATCCATATTCAAATTAATATAAGAGAAAAATAAATGACATTCACATAAACTTTTTTTTGATAAATTATATGGGTGTCTATTTTGCTTTCTTGCCGCAATGTAGTTGATCTATTCAAATGATTATTTGAAATAATATTTTTCCCCTCTCTCTTTTAATAATTGGTCATCTTTCTTTATTACAGAACACACACATATATATATACCTACATATATTTGTGTGTATATATACAAATGGTTATGTAGTGTGTGGATGCGTGAGTTTTACGTTGATTCGTTGTAAACATAATTTTTTTTTAACGAAATTAATAGTTTTGTGAGTATCCAAATGTCCTAAAAACCTCTTATACTCTTTTCATCTCTAAGAAGACACCTTTGGGTATAGTAGTGGTGTAATTGAGTCGAGTCCAAATACTATTAAGTTCGAGCTCGATTCTGACTCTAAATTTTAAGTTCAATATTTAGCTCGAATTCAATTGGACGCCTATTTTTAAGCTAGAGTTTGGTTAGAGATATAATCGACTACTCAAGCTCAATTAAGCTTATTTATCAATTTTCGTATTCAAGCTCGAGTTCAGCTCGATCATTAAGTTTAAAGTTAATAATATCTATATTAAAAACAATAACGTAATTTAATAATATAAAAATTATGAAAAATTCAATAAGGTTTATGAATAGTTCGAGTCCAATTTTACTAACTTCGAATTCGGTTCAATCCATAATTTGAGCAATTCGTTTAAATACATTTAGGTATAATGAAGATTTGCATGGGATGAGTAGAAATCAATGTCAATACTGTTTTAAGAGGATAATGCGCTTTCCGAACTCATTAATAGGAGGCTATGCACTTTAATGCATTCAAATTCACGTCCTCCTACATTGGTAACAATCTTCATGCCAATTAAACTAAGATTTAATTGGCATAAAAGTGACATTCTTAAATACTTTCCAAGACTATAATATTAAAATTTTAAATTTTAAAAGGAAAATAAAAATTTAAGATAAGTAAAATGTTGTTTGATAAATTTAAAAGTAGAGTGTTAAAAAATTTAAGTATTAAATTTAAATTATAAAATTTGTTTTATATATTACTTAAAATTAATTACAAAATATAATTAGATTGTCTGATAAATATAGATTTTAAATTATAAAAAAAATTATATTCTATGTGTTATCCTTATTTTTTATTATTTCATCTTATTTTAAAAAAATAAAATTTTAAATATAAAATTTTCTATAGGATAATATAACATTAAAATAAATAAAGTAAAATTGAAAATATTCTCAGTTAAATGATAAATAGCTGTTATTTATTTATTGTTTTCCAATTTTTTAGAAAGAAAATATTAAATTACTTCAAATTTGAATTATCGAATATGCATAAAAATAAATTATTAAAAATTTTTAATTTTTAATATATTTAATTTTATCTCTAACTTAAAACTACATAAATTAGATCAGTCAATCACGCAGTTGAATTAGAAATTGAAATTTTGGAGTTGTAAAGTTAAGAAACAATTGTACGAAACAAATTACGTCATGTCTTCTGTATGTTTTTTCTAATAGTTTAATATAACATTAGTACTTTCATCCGAAAAAATTAAATCCGAATAAAAATCTTGATATTTAAAATGAAATTATTGATATAATATTAAATAATTAAAAATAAATAATATTCTTATTTTATATAATTCTTTATTGAGTAGAGCTATATTTTCCAAATGTCAAAATCATGAGTTGATGAGGTGTCATGTTTGCAAATGCCAGTATCTTTCACACGTGCCCTCAATCATTTATCCTTTTACGATCTGACCATTATGACTTTATGCATATGCTTTCATAAAATTTCGATGGATATCTATTAGATTCATAAAAATTTATTATTTATATAAAACACAATCATGAATGATAAATAAGTCAGTTATGTGCCAAATTATTTAAAATTGGATTAATATGCAGTTGCCCTTCTTAACTTATTTAAAAATATTTAAATAGTAATTAATTTTTTGGATTTGTTTGATACCTAAGTTTATATTTTGGAATTTTTATATTAATACTGTTAATTTATATTAATATAACACTAATAATTAATTATAGCACATGAAAAATATAAATAAATATATAAATATATTAAATTAATAAAAGGTTTTTGCTCATGCTCGTTTCTTCACCAATGATGGTTTCTTCGACATATGTACCATCCTTTAAGAAAAATCTTTAGTAATCTCATGTTAATCTTTTTTATTTCAATGTAATTTCCTTGAAACATTTTCCTTGAATGAAAATTTTCCTCACTTCTTGAGTTTGTGAAAGTTTCTATTAGTTAACTCGAAGCTTCCTAATATCAAAAACAACTTTGGGGTTTATTTTCGTCTTTATACTTGAAGGACTAACGATTTCAACACTTAGCTTTCTTTCCTTTCTCTCCAAATTGACACCAAGAACAACACTTTGTGACCCAGTGAAATTTTCTTCGAAATTTTTGTCATTTTCTCTCTCGCTCTTGTCATCCCATAGTTTGACCTCTATTTTGAGTAAGATTTAGGGTTAAATTCTAGAAAAAAGAATCAATTGGTTTTTCGAAAATAGATTTTCAAAAAAGAGAAAAAAAATGAGATGACTGTTCAATTCACCATGTTTGAGTTCACCATCAAACTTTACTACAAAAATTAAAATCCATCAAAAATAGGGAAAAAGAAACCCAGAAACTAAACACACATACACACCCACCCAAAAAAAAGGTTTCTCTACTAATCTTACATACTTTTTGACCCCATAAAGAAACCCCAAAAACTTTGAACAACTAACAACACACAAAGTTCCTGTAATCAAAACATTCTCCAAATTCTCCTTCTATAACGACCCAAAGAGGATATCTAGGAAAAAAACATTTGAAGATAAAGTGAAGATGAAGAGGTTATGGTGAAGAAACAATGGAAGAGACACTGAAAGAAAAAAAGAAACGACGAGGAAGAAGAATTGAGGTGAAAAGCATACAATTAAAATTATTTAATAATTTCATATTTCAAAAAAAATAACATAATAATTTTAAAAGTTTATATTTAAAATTTTAATTTTAAATTAATTTTAAATCATTTGTTGATGTGGCACATAAAACAAAATAGTGCCACATCAGCATTTAAATACATCTAGACCGCCACATCAATAATTTATGTTGACTGTTAGTCAACTAATTGTCACGTCAGCATCACCGTTAAAAATTTACCAATTTGACAAAAAAAACACAGATTATGTACGAAAGTGATCCAAAAAAAAACTTTAAGGGCCAAAGTGACCAAACACTTTTCCATTATGCCAAAAAAAATTCATATAAAATTAATATTGACTTATTTAATTTAATCACTCATTATAAAAATTTTCCCCTTGAGTTTATGGTCCCAAAACCATTGTTTCCGACACCAATGAAAAACGAACTGTTACAACTCTCCCCCTTAGGAAATTTCGTCCTTGAAATTTTAGTTTAGTAGTTCCTGTTTATTCCATAGTTTTCATATAAAAATAGAAAAATCTTTTACCTGAGCCTACTCAAACCCATCTGTCAACTTTACTTATCCAAGAAAATCAATCTTACTAAACCAAAACTCACCGTTGATAGTTTTCACATAAATTATTCTTCACACATAGCCTATAATACATTTCTCACATATTACACATACACAGATTCTATTTGAAGTCTACCAAAATATCATTAATAATAATAGTATGACTGTATCTAAATATCTAGGTAAGATTAAATAATATGATTCATCATATTTTTAAATCAATGAGGACATTATTTAATCTAGACAATATTACCAGAATTCTTTAATGATTATCTCAAGTTTAAGGAAATTTTCAGCATCTCATATCTTTAGCTAGAACCAAATAACTGAATCTTTATTAACTTTCAGATACTCTATTACGTCATTTTAACTTATTGAACAAATCTTCTATTTGAGATATAATATATATATACAAAGACATCTGAACAACTCTAATTTACCTGACTCAATCATAATTAGTACATCAATCCAACATTTCAATCAATTCATTTCAATCTGTGATTCACTACGGTACCATATAACTTCAGTCAATTATTTTGAAATTAATACCAAATTCATGAAAAGGTAATAACATCAAATATCAAATATCAAACTCATTGGTTTAGGAAATAGGCCCCTATCCATTGTTAATACAATGATATATATATAAATAAATTAACCCAATATTAATCAGTGCATTTCCAATAGTTAATATCGAAAGAATAGACCATACGAGGGATAATATTAGGCACTATAATTTTAGATCCATCGTTATGTCTTCGATCCCACTTTATTTACCTATACTCAGAGGTAGCGGTTATAAAACCACTTTTTGTTTCAAATAATTATGAAACCAATATACCATAACTTGCACCAAAATCAGTAGTCAGATATTATTATTAACTCAATTAATTTCATCATGTTCAGATTCAGATAACATCTTTAGAATCTACAAATAAATAGGAGTTAGATCGAAGCAATCAATATCAAACTACCACAGGTTTATATGGCATGTACTTTGTAGACTTTATTCAAACTACACTTAGTCCGAGAATTGACTAAATCGTAGCTCTGATACAACTAAATGTAACACCCAAAAACTGTAACCATCTTCGGTCTAAGGTCTCAAGGTTTACAAAACTTTACGAGTTTTTTTTATATACAAATCAATTAAAATTTATACGTTTACCAACTTGTAACTCAGAATACTAATTTCATTTAATCTTACACATTTATTTACAACATTTCAATCAATCAAGAATCAATATTCATATCACATATCATGACATCCATTTTTCATGTCTGTAACACTGAAAACCTAAAAATCGTCGCCAGTTAAGGTCTCGGTGTCTTTCTATTCATTTATCACCATTCATCTTTTAATATCATGTCATAAATCATCAATTGATTATAATCATAACTCAACAAGGATAAAAAGGTCATTTTCGTGATTTTTGGATACTTCTACCGGTACTTGTTGGACAAGTATCGGTAGTTATCAAGTCAGTAAATAGTTCAAAAACAGTGCAGACTTCTTTCGATACTTGAGACAATACAACCGATACAAGTGTGACTTCTATCGAAACATGTCATGCTTTTACCGATACTAAAAACTCTAGAGAGCCAAGAAATCTTACACTGTGAGTAGAACTATCGAGACCTATTATGGGACTACTGATACAACTCAAGTCAGTGAACAACCTCTCTCCTACCATGTACTTCTACTGGTACATGCATGAGTTCTATCGAAACAAGTATGCAGAATCTCATGAATCTTGTCAAAAAAAACAAGTTTATCAATACTTACCATGCCTAACTCCAAAACGCATTAGACCAATACATAATTCATAGTTTCCAAGTCATTACACTGTACTTCTCAATCTATTTTTTTTCTTGAACAAGCACACATTACTAAGTTTAATATTTCATTAAAGACATAACAAGATCATCACAATCTTGAACGAGTAAACAAAAGATAACATCATCCTAGTACATGTCATATAACCAAGTGATGTATATACTATCGAACGAGCTCCCGAGATAGTGTGATTTTTTTCGAGGTAATCTGATCTTCAACAAGCAAAACAAAATCTACAAAACAACAACAATAAATAGGTAAGCTTCCTAGGCTTAGTAAATTCGCAATCATTGTATCACAGCACAGTATTAAGCCTTACAACGACATTTAACAATCGAGTCATAAATCTTCCTTTTAAATAATCTTACGATCTACCGAGTCATAAGTCTTCCTTTAAATATAATCTCATTCTCATCTTGAGATACAGTCTTCCTTTAATATAATCTCATGCTCACCTTGAGACATGAGTCTTCCTTTAATATAAACTCATGCTCACCCTGAGACATGAGTCTTCCTTTAATATAATCTCATGCTCATTTCGAGTTGCGAGTCTTCCTTTAATATAATTTCATGCTCATCTCAAGACATGAGTCTTCAGTTTATACATCAAGTGATTCGAGAACATCCACATTAAGCAATAATTAGCAGTTCAAATATGAAAATTAACAAACGAACATACAGGATTAATTTGTAGTAGCGACTTAAGTATATGGACTACCCATCAGCAAGACATTCACGACTAGCTCCCGAAACTGTATAGCCCCTAATACATGTCCTATGTGTTCCAAATTATTCACGAAGTTCATATGTGTCATATACCATGTCCATTGCAATTAACTTTCATCACAATATACCATTTCGAGGAAACATCAATATAATTCTTACTTATCAGACATAATATCAAATTAACAAAAAATGTCATTTAGTTCAATTTATTAATTGTCATATATCAATCGAATTAATTCATTTGTAACATGAATAATAGCTAACATAACACATAATCATTTAAGCATTTTGATTGTCACCTGAATTCAACTATATCATTTCTTCACTTACAATCATGCCCCTCAATACTATTTCATTCCAGTTAGATTCAATTCCACAATTTAATATTTACTAACAAAACAAATTTAAATACTACATACTTAAATTATTTCAATAATTCACAAACATAAACTAAATCAATTATTTTACTGTACGAACTTACCAGACGAAATTGCAGTTAAAGTGAAATTTAGAGACTAAACTGTAATTTTCCCTTTTCCACGATCAGTAGCACGATCTTGATCTATTACAATAATTTTATTTAATTATTTATATCAACGAAATTTTAATCATTTTACGCAAATAAGCATTTTTGGTATTTTTACAAAATTACCCTTAACTTTTCACTTTTATTCAATTTAGTTCTATAGCTCAAAACTTGAAATTAACCATTTTTATTTTAAAATAACTCCAGCCAAATTATATTAGGTGTCTCTACAGCTCATATTTTCAGTTATTTAACAATAAGCCCTTGTACTTTTACTAGTTTCGTAATTTAGTCCTTTAACATAAAAATTACTAGAAATTACTTTACAAAATCATCAAATCTAACAACCAAGCTTATAAATCTTCCATAAAATTTCAAGAACAAGCTTATTCATCAATGAAAAAATTTATAACATTTGAAAAAATCCCAAATTGGTCCTTGGGTTTGGTAGATTAAGCTAATACGAGCTCAAAAACATAAAAATTACTAAAGACGGGTGATATTTCACTTACCTATCAACACTTAAAGCTTGGCCGAGTATACTCACTTGTTTCTTTAGGGTTTTCGGCTAAAGAAGAAGAAGAAGAAAGGAGAAAATTAATTTTCCACCCTTTTGTCTTAATTAATTTAGGTTTAATTTATGTAATTACACTTTTACCCTTTTCAGAGCATAAACCATCCAATTACTCTTACAATGGTATAATTACCATTCAAGTACCTTAACTTACCTTGCAATTAATAGAATTCAACTTTTGTACCTTTTACGATTTAATCCTTTTTACTTAATTAACTATCTAATCAACAAAATTTCGTAACTAAAATTTAATATATACTAATGACCTCGTAAATATTTAATAATTATATTTACGGTCTAACATATCGAATTTTTTGGGTCGAAATCTCTATTCCTGATCATATTAAAATAAACTAATTAGTAAATCCTCATTTTATTAGGATTTAATCGTAATTTACCAAAATCTAAAGATTTTCTCATCATTTATATTATTGGGCCATTTAAAGAGGGTTCAATTTCATAATTGATCCTTCAATTATATTAAATTCCAATTAAACGAACTTGTTTACAATTTAGCCTTAAACTAAAAATGACTAAATGAATAAATAACCCAAAAGTTAGTGGATGGTAATCATGTCACCACCACTTGAACTTTTCGAACATGGTTTAATTACAATTTTGGTTGCTTTTACTTTTTTAATCTATAGCAATTAACTTTTACCTCTTTTACAATTTACCCTGTTTTTTAATTAAGCAATTAATCATTAAAATTTCCTAACAAAACTTCAATTCACATATAATCAGACTATATAAATATTTAATAAAAATATTTACGGCCCTTAATTTTAGAAACGAGGTCTCGATACCTCATTTTGAAAACCACTTGACTTTGAACCAAACCACTTATACTAACTTTTAATTCAATAATTAAAATTCTTCAATTAAAAAATTTCATATAAAATTAATATTGATTTATTTAATTCAATCACTCATTATAAAAAATTTCCCATCGAGTTGTGGTCCCAAAACCACTGTTTTCGACACCACTGAAAAACGGGCTGTTACACGCCCAGACCGTGTGACACAATGTGTGGGCACACGAGCCTGCACAAGGCCGTGTCCCAAGTTGTGCGACTCTCATTTTGTCTATAAATACTTTAAAAGATGAATGTGACCTGACCGTAAGATTTATATGACCTGAATTGGATTGTGAGAGTTGTTTAGCATATTCGTAATCTGATTCTGAATATCTGTAAATGAGTTTGTGTAACTTCGAGGTCTGATATATATTAGAAATATTGAATTATATGTTTGTGTACCTGAAATGCGTAGTTCTGTTATTTGATCTCTACATTTGCATGGGGTGGGATTATGAACTGAAGGAAGTATTCTGAACTGTTTTACTGGTTAAACCACTCAAGATCATATTTGATTTAGAAGTGAGACTGTGAACACTTCGACGTGTCATCCGACACTATGAGGTGTGTAGGGTTGGAAAGGTAATATATACCTATTGGTGTGTTGGGCTAGTCGGAGATAGTGTGTCAAA